>PVJA010034892.1:10345-22311 GCA_004027025.1 Myocastor coypus
AAAAAAAAAAAAAAAAAAAAAAAAAAAAAAAAAAAAAAAAAAAAAAAAAAAAAAAAAAAAAAAAAAAAAAAAAAAAAAAAAAAAAAAAAGTCTAATTAGAACTTTATTTGTAGCTGATTTTTTTTTTTTCTTGAGTAGCTTTTTTTTGTGTGTGTGTGTGCAGGCTCTCACTACTGACACTGAGTAGCTTTTTGAGGGCATTTGACTGACCTTGAGAGATACAAAAACTACATGTTTTGTTATACAGGTCTTGCTTTAATTTGCCCTTAACCACTCAGCAGAAAAGTTTAATCATGATGCATAAAACATAAAAGTAGTTTAGTATGCTGAGCTGTAAAAGGCTCTAATCTACAGCTTCCAACATTGCTGGTTTCTCCAGTAACCTACTGCAGTTATGGAACATTTGACTATCTATACAATTACCTTCTCTTATATCAAAGAGAAGAAATCTATTGCACTAATAACCATTAGAAAATTTATCATGTCTACACCCTGTGCTCTGTATAACTACAATGAGGACAACAATATGCATTGTATCAATTATTGGGAATGTATTACTAACATGTTTTGAAACTGTCACATTTTAATTTCTTACTAAAAGTAATAAAAAAACCAAACCTATAAAAAAATAAATTTTTCCTCAGAAATAGTACCATAAGCAGTGATAGATTTTTCTAGGGGAAACTACCAAAAATTGCACTAGGTGATTCACTGAGTCATAGAAACACTATACATTTGGGATGGGAAATAGCCCAAAATATTACTGTATTTATTGAATCTAAGAGGTCATTATATGTAAAACTGCATCCCTATTTTAGAGATGCTATCATATGAAAACATGAATCTTAAATTTGGTGAAATAAGGTGTTAAAGAGGTATTAATTTATTTTAAAAATCAATGCCTAAGAATGACTATGAAGAGAAGCCTTACTCAGCTTTACTTTTTTCCTTCAGAAAAATGGAAGCTTGCATGTATTTGTGTGTGTGTGTGTGTGTGTGTGTGTGTGTGTGAAAAAGAGGGAGAGGAAGAGAGAACACACATGTACAAGCTTGGGCACTTGCACAGTGTGATCCCACGAAGTAGAGGACGGTGTTTTCTGGTAGTGGTGCAGCTGTGCTCTCATTTGAGAAGTTGGCAGGCTTGCGGCCTATTTCCTTAATGTATATTGAGTGTTTATGGCATGCAAGGTTGGGCTCAGCAATATATGAGTATTCAATTAAACTTCACAATAACAGCCTTGATGGGTAGATATTAATATGATTTCCATTTTTTAGATGAGGCACAAATAGGTTAAGTTAAAGACCAAGGTCACCAAATAAGTCCAGGCTCTGTGGAACCCAAGACGTTTGTAAAGGAGAAGAGCCAGGATTCCTTCATCCATTCGCCACCTGTGGCAGGCTCTGGCCCCTGGTCAGTGCAGGGAACACAGGTATCCTAGGTGAATGTTCATGATGTCTGGGGTACTTTGCTTGCCTGTTTAGTTTATCTCTATGAGGTGTTCATACCTAGTAGGCCTGTTTCTGTCCTAAAATTCAAACATATTTGAATCCATGGGGTTCAGCAACTACTAGGCTTATAGAGTCAGACTCTTAGTGCTGAAATAGACTTTAGTATTGTATTCCAGCCTGGGTAGGAAAATCAAGCTTGAGAAACAACCCATAGTTTGTTCTATGTCTTAGGTTCCAAGTCTGAGTTCTTCCAACCATACCCTACTTCATAACATTGGTCAGCCTGTGTGATCTTGGTAGGGGATGGAACTTTCTTTGGCAGGAGGAGGGAATAGTAAATTGCAGTCCTTATTTTTCTGCTGTACAGATCTTCACAGTATTTATTGAAATTTCTCATTTACTGATTCATTCATTAAAAATTGAAACTGGTGTGTGAGAATATAAACTTCTGCCACTATATATATATATATATATATATATATATATATATATATATATATATGTACTTGAGGTTGCAAAGAGAGGCATACAAACTAATGATATGGTTCAAAGATGCAGGGAGGGAAGGTAGTAGTGAGGGGAGGGAAAAAGAACAGAATTAGGAAATGTCATCTCTAGGTGCCTACTGCCCACTATGAATGTGCACATTATGTTCCACAAACATGCACCATTTAAAAAGATGAAAGGAAGGATCAGGGAGGAAAAAAGAATTAAGGTATGTTATGTACATGTAATGACTGTCCATAGTGACTCTACTCATTGTATACTACACACATGTACTAGGAAGATTAAAAATTAAAAATATGTATCTGTTAATTGAATACCATATGATATTTCAAGATATGCGTATACTATTAGAACATATTTATCAAACATTTATCGTTTCTTCATGTTGGATATTCAGAATCCTTTTCTAGCTCTTTGAAATGCATGGCATATTGTTTTTATGTATAATCATCTTACTGAGCAAAATTATTTATCCATTCTATTGTACAACACGTGAGGTTTTCCTGTGTGCCAGACACCAGGAGCAGCAATGAGTAAATCACTATTTCCACTTATTTACACTTCAGCAAAGAGGCATGCAAGCTAATAAGCAGTTTGGATACACCTCCAATTCAGAACTGACTCCGTGTTCCATCTCAGTGAGGCAAAATTTGTAAGAGACTAGGGACTCACTCACATCTTTGTTTTTTAAATAATTTTAAAAATTTATTTATTTATTTATTTGGCACAAGGTCTTGCTATGCAGCTTAGACTTGTAGTGATCCTTCTGAGTCAGCCTCCCTGGTGCTGGGATTATTGGCATGTGCTGCCACACCTGGTTTCAGTGGCTGGCACAGCATGTGGTACCCTGGATTGAACCCAGGCCTCTGTGCTTACCAGGAAGGCACTTAGACTGCTGAGCTATAACCCAAACCCTCTACTGACATCTTTGCAGCACATTTATTTATTTATTTATTTATTTATTTATTTATTTATTTATTTATTGTGCCACCTTGCACTTGCCAGGCAGGCACTTGTACCACAGAGCTATCTCTCTGGCCCTGCAGCACTTTTAGCAGCTGACAATTGAGAAGGTATGATTATTAGCACTAATAGATCTTACCCCAAAGTGAGCTTAAGAAAAGAGACAACTCTGCCTAGGAATTTTATAAAGAATTTAACCTGAAAGCATTTGTAGAATGTAGCAATGCAATAAGAAATGAAAGTGTGGAGTTCCTGCAAGTCCAACCTTAGTTATAGCAAGCCTCGGAGATAGGATTGGGCTTAGTTCTAGGCTATCATCAGAAGCTCTCTTCATTCTGGAATTCTTTTGCACCTCCTAGGAATATTTTGGTCTGATACTAAATATATACTTCAAATATCTACAAGTATGTGTGAGAAGACTCGTGATCACAAGGCTGACCATGCTTATTTATATCTACCAGGCTTTCCTGGGAAATCATGGTTTTTAGAATACAGCTGTGCTTTTTGAATGAATAGCAAGGACAAATATACTTATCTTTTTCTCAGCTAACTTATTTTCTTCATCTGACATCTATACTAACCCTTTTTAGTCTCAATATTTATGATGCACTCTTGAGCATTACAAATATTTTGACATTAAGTTTTTCAGTGTGATCCATTAGTTTTAGTTTTCATCACTGAATTATGTTGAAAATGTATTAAAGATTAAAAATAGATGGACAAATCCCCTCAGGATTTACCCTGAAACCATGTACAGCATTTTGTAGAACTTTTGTCAGTGTCAGCCATCTAGATGAATCACAGCCATTGCTTGACCAATTTGCTCTCTGTGAAAGCCTGAGAGCATATTTTCTTTCTAGATAACTCTCCTTAGGTACACTATACATTGTTGATCCTTTTTCTCTGGGGCCCCATCATCTCCTTGAACAGAAAATTTGGGGCACCACTGAGTTATAGGATGTTATAGTACAGGTTCTCTTATGTCCTGAGTCCTCACTGACCTAGAGGGTCTAGGGCCAAAATATTGGCTATCTTTCTAGCTCTTCTTTTTCTCTAATTTTTTTGGTTTGTAAACTTAAGTTGTTATTCCTCCAAAAGAGAAGCTTTAGTGATAATATTACTCTATAACATAGGCAATTGAGCTTAATATCACTGTCTTTCTGAATATTAAACATCTTAGACATAACATGGAACAGATATTTTCCATCAATCATTGATATACTAATAAATCCCTATAAGATGTGATAAAAACAATTACACATTTTTGCACAGAAATTTAGAAATCTAAAGCACATACAAAATTGTAGCAGGTCAATCCTATGACATTTTTTCCTTGTATCTTACTCTCTTTTATTATCCTTAAAAAATTTATTTGAGAGTATAGCAATAATTGATATGACATTAGAAGCAGCACACAACCAACCTAGTCAGTTGCAAAAGTTGCATTTTTTTACATAGGTCTTGCTTTAATTTGGTCTTAACTATCCAGCAGAAAAGTTTAACCATGAAGTATAAAAAGTAAAGCCACATTAATATGCTGAGCTGTAAAAGGCCAAAGTCAACAGCTTCTGACATTGCCAGTTGACCTGATAACCCATTACTACTATGGACTATTAGAATATACATACAACTACTTCCTCTTAGTTCAATAAGAAAGATTTGTACTAATAGTGTTTAGAAAAGTTATCATGTCTGCATCTTATACTCTGAACAATGACTACAAAGACAACAATATACATTTTATTAATTATTGTGGCTGTCCTACTTATGTTTTGAAACTGTTTCATTGTTATTTCTTTCTTATTAAAATTAATAAAATTAAAAAATAGATAGACAGATATCACATTCTTGATTATAGTGGCCTGACACAGAACCTTTGTCCTTGCTTTCTTTAGTAATGAGTGTGTACTTCTTTGTATCCCAATGGTATAGACAGTATTTATAACAAGTTATGCCTAGAACTATTTTATTCTTAAACACTTACATTTGCTTATACATTGCTCTGGTTAGATAGGTGATTTGTGAATTTAAAGGAGGTATTGATTGAATGAATCCTATTGAAAGCATTTAAAGAATATTTGATATTTGACAGAAAATAGCATCATGAAGAGATGCGCTTTCTTATCTGCTCATCTCTTTCATGCAAATGGTGCAATCCAAATGCTTTTGTGGCGCAGGAACTACCTGTATAGTAGCAGAGAAAGAACTTAGTTGTGTTGCATTTAAAAAGTTATACAGATTGTATTGTTATGACTTATCCATAGTCCTTTTTTTCTTTTTAAATAATGTATTTGGTTGTTGCAGGGTCTCATCATGTTGCTTGGATTCATAATGATCCTCCTGCTTTCAGCCTCTCCAGTGCTGGAATTGTAGGCGTGCACCACTAAGCCAAGACTCTGGCTGGCTCAACCTACCCTGGGAGCAGGCTGGCTCAGCATGTGGTGCTGGGGATTGAACTCTGGTTCCTGCACTTGCCTAAGCTTGCCTAAGCAGGTGCTTTAGTCTGCTGTCCACTGAGCTATCTCACTTGACCTCTATCTATAGAGTTTTATAAAATTCTTTTCTGCGAACTATGGAAAACTATTTCTGTGGGCCTCATTGTTCTTATTTATATTATGACCTTTCAAGTGCATTCACACTCGGATTTTAAGTAGTTGAAAACTAATCATCAGAATTTTAATTGGTATTATTAAGTCAAGCTCCTTCCTTTTGTTCCTCTAAGTCCCATGAAGATGGGCAGGACCAGGACTTTCTCATGTGTTATCACATAGCTAACATAATACGAGGCACACCTTGAGGCACTGCAGAATGTTTTTTTAAACTAAAATAAGGAGCACCTATCCCATGATCAGTGGAAAAAATATTCTATTTTGGTAAGTCAATAAAAATATTCTAAATGTATTATTTATATTTTTAATATTAGTAAATATTCTGAAAACAAATGGCTCCGTATTTATACTAGTAAATGTATTGTACAAAAGACAAGCCAGCTCACTGTCTGAGAGGACCTGTTTCACTGTCTCTATTCTGAGGGCTTCCTCTGCCTTAATCTTTTCTAGGCATTCCTGACAAAGTCTGCCTTGATTTCTTCATGTGACTGAGGGTGATTACGCACTCAGCCCCTGTGGGATAGTCCGTGGTCACGACAAGGTAGTGATGGGCTATGTGTCTGGTGACCACTATGCTCTCTGTGTCTTTGTCTACCTAGCTATGTCTGCTATCTTATATAGAAATCTATCTAATATTGATCCATTGATCTACCTCTATAATGATGGTTGATTCAGCATTTTCTTAAGTATAGAGAATATTTAAGAAAATAATTTTCATGAGTATAAAAAGAACACTGAAGCATGTCCTCATCCCTTGATTTTTGTTTTATGTGTTGAAAATTAGGTAAGCAGTGCAAAGAAATTCTTGTGTCCTCTTCCCTGCAATGATGGAAAATGCTATCCCATGGTGTCATCTAAATGCTGTGTATTTCCTCACTGCTTAGGCGCAGTACTGGACACCTGAAAGGGGGCTTGGGGTGGAGAAGGTTTATTCTGGCTCATGGTTTGTGGAAGTGTTAGTCCCTATTCAGCTGACTCCAAGGCAGGCAGCCCGGCCGAGCAGCACTGTAGAGGCCCATTGCACAGCAAGCAGGAGGTAGTGTGATTTCCTTTGCCTTTCTGTTTTATAACACTTACACTCCAAGCCTATTAGTTGGCATCACCCACACCCAGGGTGGGTCACCCTTCTTTAGTAAGTCTATCATCCACACTCAAAACCAACCGGTGGACTAACTAACCATATCACACACAGCCATGGTCCATCGCTCCCAAAGTCACACCTGTGGTACATCAGCTGTGCATAGGGTCATCTAAGCCATCACAGCAGGCACATTCTCTCTTGTAACTCAAGGTTCTGTCTCCTGACGGTCTTCTTGTCTCGGTGTATCTCTCTGAAATTCAGTATAAAACTGCGTGACTTTTCAGATGTCTTCATTGCTGTTTTGTAAAAATAGAAAAGGAGTCTTAAGGTTGTGCATGACTGGAAAGAAAGATCATTAGAATTTTCAGAAGTATCTTTTCCCATACATCTATTTATGCGACCTGCCCTCTTTTCTCATTCTATCTCTCTCTCTCTTTATTTTATTTTTAATTTAAATTTTTTAAAAAATGTATTTTAAAGAGAAAAAATGACAATAAAAGAGTTTAAAAACAGGTTAGCAGGAAAGCTGCAATAGTTAATACCTTGTATATTGTCTTCATAGTAGTTATTCAGAGTACAAGGTGTAGGTATGATATGTTGCCCAAACAACGTTAGCACTAACCTTTCTTTTCAGCGAGCTAAGAAAACTGTATACTGTTCTTAAGTATTTTGTGAATATATTCTTTTCTATGTCCTTATTCTGAGCTCTTTCCTTTCTCTCAGTGCTCCTCCTCTGCTCTTTGACCACCTCGGTACTTATGCGTCATGCTGCACACTGTTATCAGCACTCAGTGTCCTTCGTGGACCTCTGTGGAGCCAGTTGATTCACTGAGACATTGCCAGAAATCTATGCATTGTATTTACTTCCTGAAGTTAGTGGAGAAGACCAAGGAAATCTATGGCGAGGATGCTGAAACAGCCATTAAAATGCCAGCCGCCTGCAGTACAAGGCAGAAATCTTCACTGTTACATTTTCATGATGACCTTAGGTAACCTGAAATGCTGAGATTGCTTCTAGATTCAAGAGGTTATGAACAGTTAATACCTGCTAGAATTAAACCAGAAATCCAGAATTTACTTTAGCAGGGCCTCTGCATAGATTGTTAGTACAGCAGAGGAATAGGGATTAAGAGAGGCAGCTTCTTGCTGAGGGGAGAAAGGGTAATTTAATGTGACTGTGAAGTCGATGCCATGTAGTTCTGATTCTTCCTGAAACAAGAACTGGTCCCTGAACCAGCTTGTGTTAGACCTGTGTGGTGTGGAGCTGTAGGCTTTGGCCAAAGAGAAAATCTCAGCAGTTAAACATTAACTTAGCAATCCTTCTAGTTAAAAATAATAGGGTTGAGTTTGGATTCTTCACTTGTAGAGATAATAATAGTGTCTGCCAAATAAAATTCTTTGCAAAAAGGAAATGAGACAGTATGTGTGAAGGGCTTAGCATACTGCTTGGTATATAGTCAGTGGTAACTACTGTTTTGTTTCGTTTTTTTTTTGTTTTTGTTTTTGTTGTTTTCTTTTACAAAATGAATGTTATAGCAATTGTCATATTATAGCTACCTCCAAAAGGTGAAAGTGAAAACAGCTTCCTCTGAGTCCCAATTCAGCCTGTTAGTTCTGTCCACATCTTCCTATTTCTCATAGAAAGTTTGATTTTGTAAATGAATGCTGTGAGCATGAATGTGTTTCCTGCTGCCTACACCTTTACCCCACACAAAGGTGGAGATGGGGAGCTGTCAATAAGCAAGCGGCAGCTTGTGGATACTCTCAAGCTTGAGGGGAAATGAGGTGCTCCAGGGTCTGTACATGTGCTTCATTTAGGGCTGAGAACTCTACTCAGAAGAACAGGTACTGGGCCTACAGTGTTGTATGAGTTGAACAAATACAGCTCCTGGTAGGATGATGGGACTTCTGGGCATATGTGTGGGATCAGAAGAATTAGTCTCTTGGGAATTGCTTTTACTGTGCTTGGCATGAGGAGATCCAAATTCCATGGAATATTCCAGGTTATATTTGGCTTATGGGATTTGGGAACTCAAAATGTTAGGGGATTTGGCTTGAATTTAATGCATCTTGATAGCAAAAGAAAAGAACAACAACAACAACAAAAAACAAAACACTAAATATGAGGCCTCCTCCAGATAAGACACAGTATATAGCATCATTTTGCTGAAATGGTGATCACTTTTTTTTTTTTTTTTGTTGGTACCACTGATTGAACTCAGAACCTTGTGCTTGCCAGGCAAATGCTAATTCTACTGAATTATCTCCCTGTCCCCCAGTGGTAATCACATATTTTGACACCTTCCTTTTGCTGCAAGTCAAAGCCTGCAGTAGCCATCAATAACTTGTCATACAATGCACAGCTTTACCTCCTCTTGAAACTCTTCTTTCTAAAGTTTTTTTAGTCAGACTCATTGTATTTTTTTTCCCCCATGGTGGCCTCAGCCCATCCTGGGGGCAGGGCTGGCGCAGCATATGCTGCTGGAGATTGAACCAAGGTCCTTGTGTGACACTTTAGACCGTTGAGCTATCTCGCTGGCCCTGGACTCCTTGTTGTTTGTTTTGTTTTCTGAATCTGCTGTGGAGAGTCCTATGTATTCAGCATTTAGAGGTAGCAAGTAAATGTTTGCCTCTAGGAAAGGTATGCCTGTGTGCTTGTTCAGAGCTTTCCCATCTGTAAGACTGATGCTTGATGTAACAGAATGTGTTTGTTAAATGTATCTTACTCTAAGGTAGCAATAATGTGGGTAGGAAATTGCACAAGGTATAAGATCACAGGGAGGGATCTCTAGAGACTATGTGGTCTCTATGTTTTGCTGCTGACCATACCTAAGAAATGTAAGTTTTATCTTCTGCATGCTCCTCTGCAGTGATATTTCTCTATAAAGTCTATATAATCATTTAAAGAGAGAATGAATACTGTTAGATATATTTATACATGAAAATTTATGCAAAATTTACTGTCTAGGACTCGTGTTTTATAAATTGTCATTTTCTTGTACTTTATTTTGATTATTTTGATACAGAGTCGTGCTACCCACTCGCACTTGTAGTGTTCTTCCTGTCTCAGCCTCCCCAGTTCTGTGAGGCATGCACCAACACACCCAGTTTCAGGGCCAGTACAGCATGTGGTACCAGAGGTCAAAATTAGAACCTTGTACTTGCCAGGGAGGCACTTATGCAGCTGAGCAATCTCCCCAGACACACACACACACACACACACACACACACACACACACACACACATATATATATATATATTGGCTAAACAGTAGAAATTTGCAGTCAAGACTAGAAGTTAGAGACTAGCAGTTAGAGGCAGGCTGGGGCGAGAACAGAGGGCTGCTGGACACAGAAGGACACAGGAAGGAGAAAAGTATGTTTGGAACAATGAGGAGCAGCAGCAGCAGAGGTGTTTGGGGGAGATTAAGATGTGGCAGAGTGGTTCAGGGCTGTGCTTCTTAAACTTCTAACACTTGCATGAAGGAACAGGTTTGGTTGTTTGGTTTTCTTGAATTATAGTGTGTTGAGAACCTGTATTTCTTGTAAAAGAATGAATGACTAGAACATTTCTACTTGCTTTTTCTGCTCATATCGCATCATGGTTCAGTAAACCAAACCAAACCATACCACATCACACCACAGCACACCATACCCCCCAACACACGCAGACAAACAAACACACACACACACAAACAGCATACCAACTGCCATTAGGTGGCAGAATATACGGAGCCTACTTCCTGAGGAACTTGAAAATGGTCAGTGATGCAGCTGGTGGCCTATTGGCACTGAATGGTGAGGATTCTGGGAACCATTATAATAATGCCAAGCTTTGGGCCCTAAACATTAGGGAGAGTCTACCAGGGTCATTTTCTTTTGTCTTGCTTGCTTTTCACAGTATATTAATTTGCTTAACGTTTTTGTGCTGAAGACATATTAGATAAGAGGCACATTATAAATCTATGTCAACTTGGTAGTTATTTGTCAGTATTACAGAAGTTGTTCAATAATTTATTTTGAAATTAAAGAACCTCATTTTGGGAAACTTGAGTTGGGCAAGAGCACATTTCCTGCTGAGGCCTTTCCCTTTCTTCTTGCTTATCCTGTGTCTGGCACTTGTTTAGGCTGGTTGTTTCTTACAGCAGATTTCTAAGCAGACCAGAACTGATCTGTGAGCTTTCCTGCTTTTGTTGTCCTGTTGTCCCATCTTCCCTTTTCAGTCACCAGGTTTCAAGATGCTGCGAGTACAGAGGACTAACCTGTGTGGGCTGAGTCCCAGCCTCTCCAAAGGCCTCCACCACAAAGCTGTGATGGCCCTCAGGCGAGAGGACGTCAACGCCTGGGAGAGAAGGGCGCCTCTAGCCCCCAGGCACATCAAAGGGATCACCAACTTGGGATACAAGGTCTTGATCCAGCCTTCTAATCGGCGAGCCATTCATGATAAGGTGATTATTTCCAGCTTTTTAAAATTGGCACAAATAAAATGAACTTGCATATGGAAATTAAGAAGTATATTCAATTCCTTGAATTTGCGGGAGTGTTATTTTGATCTCATTCCATACTTTCACCAGGTAAAAGGAAAGGTTCTGGCTTTGGAAATTGGTTATGTTTCAAACGTTCTTTCCTCCATATGCAGCTTTAACTCTGAGACTAGGAATACAAAGATCAATTAAGGTCAATTATGTGTATCTAAATCTTATCAATGACATTGATTAATTTTAAAAAGATAACATTCTTATGTCCAGAGAATGCATCTTTGTGTAGAGTTTATTCACTGGAGGGTATATGTCCAGCCACTTTGAGAATCCTTGATCATTCTGTGTAGTTTTGCAATAATTTTATGACATAGGCTAGAATTCTATTCTCATTTCAGAAAAAAAATACATATATTTGATTTTGAAAGTAATTTATCATTCTCGCACTTTTTTTTAGAATTATTTATTTATTTATTGTTTCAGAACCTTTATTTGTTTATTCACTCATTTTTTTAAAGAATTTATTTTATTTTATTTATTATTTATTTTTTTTTCTTGTTTCACAACCTTTGTTTATTCACTCATTTTTATGGCCGGCTCAGCCGGCGCCCTGAGGGCAGGGCTGGTGCAGCATGTGGTGCCAGGGATCAAACCGTGGTCCCTGAAGCTGCCCAAGCTTTCCCAAGCAGGCACTTTAGACCACTGAGCCATCCCGCCGGGCCCCCATTCTTGCACTTTTTAAAAAATCTTTTACTTATTTATTTGATACAATGTCTCACTATGCAGCTCAGACTCATAGTGATCCTCCTGTCTCAGCCACCAGTGCTGGGATTACAGGCATGTGTGACCATGCCCAACCTCAGAGGCTGGCTCAGTGCA
>PVJA010034893.1:0-12583 GCA_004027025.1 Myocastor coypus
CTCTCTGCCTTACCATATCCTCCTGAGGCCACATCTCTAATTCCCCCCAGTACTCAGACCCACAATCTTGTCAGTACTAAAACATAATCCCAGTGGATCATGAATCAAGTCTCAAATTCTAGTAGTCCCCACCCCATGATCGCATGTGGCTTTGTGGGGACAGCTAAACACAAACCATAACACTCCCCATTGCCACCTGGAGTATCCAGAAGCACAACCCTCCATGCAGACGTAACACTAAGAGAAGCCCCGCAGGAGGCTCTCCACCATCGCGTGTCACCTGGGGGGTGGGCAGCCCACTCAGGACCGACTTCCAGGCATGGCGACGAGGTGCCCGCAGCCCTGATTCAGATGGAGGCCATGCTCAGTGCAGTAGTGTGCACTCGCCAATCCATTTGCACGTTAATTTTTCTTAATCATCAGATGAATTTTAGGTATATTAATGAGAAGAAGATACTACCATGAAAACTTTAAACAGAAATCTCAGCTGCTTACAAATGCTTTAATGAGTGCATAAAAAAGTGGGAAGCACTGCACAAGTGTAGGACCAGGTGAACCCAGGAGCTTGGGCCCCCGGCAAGCTCTCTTCCCTCAGCCTGAGTTATCGTGGAACATTTTTCTAATCTCTGTGAAACTCAACTTCTTCACCCGCAGAGTGAAGGAACTAATATAACATTTCCCTCCCTTCATTGCAAGATAGGACGTGACATGGGACAGGGACTCAATCAGCAGAGCAAATAAAGTGTGCTTTCTGCATTTCTCTCTCATTGCCTTCCCAAGGTAGTGCACCTTACTAATGTATCAACTTGGGGTCGGAATTCCTGTCTGCTTATCTCATTTCGTATCCCCAGTGCCTGGCACGTGCCAGATGCTATGTAACTGCAGCAGGTACTGAGTGAAGGGGCGAGTGATTTCCGGCGAGGGAACGTGTTCTTCCGGTCACTACACCTTATCTTCCTTCCCTCCACCGGTGTTTAAGTTTTATCTCTCCATCTGCTGCCTTCACACCCAGAGACAAGTTACTTGACTTCACCAGCTTCCTCTTTACAACTGAGGTCACACCTCCATCATCGTCCACGTGGGCTGCTGTTGATGTAGGAGGTGAAACTCCTAACCTGCTGGATGTCCAAAGCACCAGACCATGTTCTCTAAAACTCCAGGAATGGACTTTAGCAACATCAGAGGCTAGGAATAGAAAGAATTAATTGCAAGAAAGAAGGCTACTATCTTAGAGAGACGGAAGGGAGCCCCAAAAGTAGGTTTGCTGTCACCCCACTTCTAAGCCTGTTTATTGTGCAAAGCCAGAAGATGAGGCAGGCTTGAGGTGGGACAGAATTATAATCAATCAATAGGATTACAAGTGTAATTGCTTAGGTAATGTTGACCTGGTGGTAAACCACAGGGTGGGTATAGGATGCGTTAAAACCGTGGTCAGCCAATGAGTATGTAACAAGTAGTAGCTTTGGTGATATTGACTAAATGGAGATTAAATGGGGAAACACAAGTCAGGGAGCAGGAGCACTTGGGCAGACAAGGACTTTCCTGGGAGGGGGTGGGTGGGGGAGGCGTGGGCCTCCAGCCCCAGTGATGGTGCCCGCTTAGAATGTTTGTCGCTGCTGGGCATCTCTGGAAGTACACGGGGAGGGGGGGGCAGTTCTTTTCCTTGAACCTGGTCTGCAGCGCATGCGCCTACAGCCACAGCTCTCATCTGCACTGACCTCCTGGGTGCTCAGCCTACAATATTTCTACCTAACTTAACTACAGATAACACCATGACAGAAATATCATCCTCTGTGTGGCTTTGAAACACCAGCAAGTGATCTATTCTAAAGACTGCAAAGTCCAGGATCCAGGCAGCTCCAGACTCAGGGTCTAGTTAGGACTTGCCTTGTGCACTACAGATGTCGCTTTCTTGCTTCCTCACTCGGAGACATGCCTCGGACCTTCCAAAACCCTGACCGTGGACTTCCCATGAGACTTTCGGTAAGACAGCCCCACCCTGACACCGTCCTGACTGTGGCAGATGCAAAAAGGATGTCCACGTAGAGTCTCGCTGCCCTGTGTGCCCCAGCACGATGGCCCACCTCACGCTGTGGGATGTGCTGGGCTTCTTTTCCTGCTTGTCTTGGCCCAAACTTACTCAGCAGAACCTGTTTCTTTTCCTACCCTTTACAAAACTTTGCTGCTGTTTGTGACTGTCTTGACCAGTTCTTTTGCTCCAGACCGAAAGAGCACAGAAACCATTTCCAGGGGACTCCGGCACCCCAAAACCTGGTGACAGATTGACAGAAAAAGCAGCAACTCCCTTTATGAGAGAGGGGCACTGTGTTCATTCCCATGGGTTCTACCTTCAAGTGTCCCCCTAAGGCCCCGCCTCTCACCAGCACAGCCTGGGGATTAGGATTCAAAGTTCAAAAAAGAGAGATACAAACACTAAAGGCATTCTAACTTCCTATGCTAATAGGAGGCCATAAGAAATAAATTAGATGACAGTTAACATGTCTGGAAAGTAATACTCCATAAATTTCATTTCTCTTCTCCTCGTTCCATTTGTAATTCAGAACCAAACTTATTATAGGCACTGAAATAATCGTTTGTGAGGGACCATCGTGGTGTTCTAATTTTAAATGTTCGTATTCTATTCATTCCTTTTATAAATCTAAATATCAAATTTCTGCCCATGGGATTATAAAATATTTTTATGCCTTTTATGGTTAAAATTCTGTAAGAATTTGGATGAGTCCTATTTCTGAAAGTTATTGCAATAAATCCAACATAAATAGATGTGGAAAATACTGAACACTGAACAGTTAACTTATGAAAGGGAGAGATATATGGTTAACTTTACCTCTTTTCTTCCTACAGAACAAGAGACTGATTGGATAGGGTACCCCCAAAAAAACTCCCAATGTAATGGGATGTAATGAAATACATCAACTTATATCACCCAAAGATTATTCTTAACAAATGCACATATTGTTTGACTTTACATGGAATAAACAAAAAGCTTAAAATTAGATTATTGCTTAGACACAGAACCATTAAATTAAAATAAGGCCAGACATTTGGAATTAAGTCAGTTTAAGATAGTCACCTTTCATTAAATCATGGCCACAATATTTGGATTGTCTTATTAGCTTTGTGCTACAACCATAAAAACTCAGCTAAAATTTCACAGTAAATTCAGAGTGCTTATACATAAATTTCCAAAATCTGTGCCTTTGAACCAATTTATTTCACATGCTAAAAAGAATGCCAATGACAACTAAATCACTAAAAACAAAAGACCAAAAAGTAGGTCTTTTAAAGTCATTTAAATCACTTTTGTCTTGGTTCTCTCTACCCTTGTAGTATGAAATCCATCTATGTAGAAAACAATGAAATCCTGCTTTTCCCCATTTCCCTTATTCCTGGAATTTCAGTGCTGTGCGCTATCTAAAATGCAACAAACTTAAACTGATTTACTAAGAAAAAAAAAAAAAAGATTTTATTTATAGCTTTATTTGTGTTGAACAGCTTTTAAAAAACACACATTTTTTGGATTAAAGAAAATGTTTGTGGTAACATATGCTCCACGGCCATTTCAAAATTACAAAATGAATTAAGAAGGGGAAGGACATGAATTAAAGTATGAGTGACTTCATAAAATAAACATTTTGCATAATTTATGAATTTAAATTTTTGTTACCTCAAAATGTAGGCAGGATGAACTAAGAACATAATGCTTTTATTTGCCAATAACATGAAAATATTTGCCTAATTCCCATTTCAAATAATTTTTCAGTGACATTTTGAGAATATAGTTGATGTAAACGTTGTTCCTGTGCTACAAATTCCCCATTCCAATATAATGTGAATGAAGACTTCTGAAACTGAGTTAATTGTATGTGTATTTGTACACGTGTGTATGCACATGTATGTCCGCACGAGTGCATGTGTGTACATGTGTATATGTGCATGTGTGCAAACATATGTATGCATTTGTGTGTGCATCTATGTGCATGTATGTGTGTGCATGTGTCTGTATCTGTGTTGCTGTGTAAACACGTATGTGTGTGCCTGTGTGTGTGTGAAGAGGCGGTGGTTCAGAATAGTAACACTAACCTCACCACAACACCTTCTTTAAGGAACTGCGAGAACTAAGCAGACAATCTCTAAGTTTCTAGTGATCAAAATTGCATACCAGAGCAGCTGTGATACCATTGGTAATCCCTGAATCTACAGCAAACACAGAAATATTCCTATTCTTTATAGCAGGAAAAATATGCAAACAATAATACATAAAACTTATAATAATTTTGCATTTTAAAATTTAATGTATAATTTATTCAAAAATAATCACTCTGACACCTCTGCTTCCAACTGTGATGGTGTCTTAACACGCGCCGTACTCTAATCAAGACCAAATAGGAAAGTGGATGCATCTTTTCAAACACAATCCATCCAAAGGCTTTGGAGGTCTCCCAAACTGAGGTCTTAAAGAGCCACAAGGAGACATCTGATACGTGTACAATTTGCAGCACTGCTTTGCCCCTTGGGGCATTTCTTGAGGTTTTGTGTGTGTGTGTGTGTGTGTGTGTGTGTGTGTGTGTGTGTGTGTTTTCTTTAAATCTTAATTTATAGAGGAAAAAAGACAAGAACAATGAACAAGGCTTCGCTTTAGAAGGTATGATGCAGCATGAACAGGCAGAGGGCAGATTCTGAGGAGCGGAAGCCAGCAGGACGAGGGCCATTTCCTCAGCGTAGGGTGAGGTCAGGCGGAAGGGCGGGGCCTCAAGCTCAAAGCAGCAGGAAGCAGGCGGGTGCCCCTAGTGCTTCCAAGTGAGACCTCCACGATTGCGCCTGTTCCCAGCTCTGGCGACCTTCGCTGATACTTCCACTGCGGTGCAGGATTTACTCCGTAGAGGATCTGGCACAGAGCAAGAGCTTCGGGGGTTGGCGCGCTGTGAGACCCCAGTAGCTGGACAGTCTGTCAGCTAGAACCTGGCCGCGGTGTTCTTAGACTGGGAGTCACTTGGAGCCTTTAAAGTCCAAGAAACAGCCCCAAATCATTTCGATCCATGGCTGGCTTGGAGCGCTGTGTGCCTACTCTTGATTGTCTGAGCGAAGAAAACAAATGGGCCGTGGGACAAGCGCAAATGGTGAAATAATGTAAAAATTGGAGGAAATGTAAAGTATTTAAAGAAATAGTAGACAGTTTTTAATCCAAGTTTCATGGAAAATTAAAAATAAATCGCAAAACTAAGAAGCAGAACAAACTAAACATGAGCTGCACCAAGAAAACTCAACCTTCACGCAGCGCGATCACATGGCTAAAAGCAGGTGACAGAAAGAGATCACACACCCACCCAGAGAATGGAATACCTTTTCTTTACACAGAAGGAAAAATGTTAAGAATGAGAGCGGGTTTTAGGTGAGAACAGAGCAAGCCATGGCACTGTAGAATTTGAACAGAAAGCAAACGATCAACCTGGACCTCCTCATCCAGGGAGAGCGTCTTTTAATGTTGAAGAAATAAGTCCTTATTTAGATGTATAAAAGTGCAAAATCTCATCACCAACAGACCTGCGTTAGAAGAATTACTACAGAATTTCTGTCCTTGGGCAGAAAAAGAAAAAATGATGCTACATGGCAGTCTCTGTCTCCACAAAGGAATAAAAGCATCATAAGTAATAAATGTGAGCTGATATAAAATGACTTTTACTATTTGAAAATTATTTTAAAATAATTCATTGTGTAAAGCAAAAAGGTAACATATTGTTGGATCTGTAACAGGTACAGAAATTAAAATGTATGACAACAGTAGTATTAAGACAAGAGGGAAAAATAGATATCTATTGTAAGTTTCTGTACATGAAGTATTCTTACGTAGGGTAAGCTGTAGTATAAAAATGCATAGGACGGTCTTTAAATCAAATGCCAAAAGCTTTCAGCTAATACACAAAGTGAAATAAGAGAGAAATACACTCAATACAAGAGAAGCAAACAAAGGAGAACAAAGGACACATGAGACAAATAGAAAAAAATTGTAAAGTCGTAGATAGAAACTGCACTATCTCAAGTATCTTTAAGGAGAAATGTAAATAGCACCATGTGAATTAACTTATTAATCATTCTGACCTACATAAAAACTACAGATTATTAGACTGCCAACTTTATGGCCCAACCATATGATGCCTACAATAAACACACTACAAATACAAAGACCCAAACAGGTCTAAAGGAAAAAATAAATAAATAAATAAATGCATACTATGTCAACAGCAATCAGGAGAAAGCAGCAGTGGTTCTTGGTAGGTGCAGCAACACTAAAACAAAGAATTTGACCCACAGAACATCATTTCATCATGATAAATAAGTCAGCTCAAGAAGAGTATGCAGCAGTCCTAAACACTGATTTCCAAAATAACAAACTATATCTGTCTGAACCAGAAGAAGAAGACTGTAACTAAAACAGAATCAGGAAAAACAACTGAGTGGTCACTATGTAAAATTTCAACATCATTTTCACAAATTGTTCTACTCAGAAGACAAAATAGAAAAGTATAGGTACTTTGGCCAATGCTATGAAATAACTTGGTCTTATTAACATGCAAAGAATAATGATAACAAGAAAAAGCACATTTACTTTAAGTACACAAAGGATATTTATAAAGTAGTCAATATTTTGGAAAGTAAGATAAATATGAATGAATTGAAGACCTCAAATATCAAATTACTATAATTACAGTCATGATTGAATTTTTAAAGTGTTATTAATAGGACCAAGGAGGTAGCTCGGTGGTCTAAACACCTACCTGGCAAGTTCAAAGACCTGGGTTGGATCCTCAGTACCACATGCTATGCCAGCCCTGTGCCCCACTATCCACTGAAACTGAGCATGGTGACACACGCCCATAACCCCAGTGCTGGGGAGGCTGAGACAGGAGGATCACTGTGAGTGCAAGCTGTATAGCAAGACCCTGTACCAAATGAGTAAATGTTTTTTTGAAATATTATTTATATATGTCTGTGTTGTATTCATGAAGTTTCAGTTCATTTTGGGAAGTAGAAACAGGTACCTAGTACAGCTTAGCTGCCCTTTTTAGGCCCCTTCGCTCTCCCATCTGCCTCCTTCCCTCCACTTCTAAATCTCCTTCCCTTCTGTTCATTCTTGATGTCCTTACCCTTAACTCATGTTCATTAAGGTTCCTAGGTTCCTGTACATGGCCGGCCTTAATTCTACTTACTTCCTCTCCGTCTCCCCTAACATCTCACTCTTCACCTCCTGCACCCCTTCCTCGGCGCCTGAGGTTTTGCCCCTTATTTCCTATCTATCCCGTGTCATTATGCTCTTTGTATTGTCCCTCGCTCAAGCGAGAGATACCATAGGGTATTTAAGTTTGCATCTCTAATTTTACTCAGTACTGTATTTTCCAGATGGATCCATTTCCTACAGACACCTTCAGTTTGTCTTTCTATATAGCTGAATAGCACCCCACTGGGTGTAGATCTCACATTGTCCTGACTCTCGATGACCCTGCTGGATGCTTCGACGATTCAGCTATGATGAGCTGTGCTACCGCAAACACTGAGAGGCATGGATCACTGTAGTACGATGTCGTTAGGAGTTCAGAGAAAATAGCTAGAAGGAGAACAACAGAGTGATATGCAAGTTCTAATTTTAGTTCTTTGATAAATCTCTGACCCTGCTTTCCATCATGGCTGTACTCAGCCACAACCAGTGCAACCACAGCAGCGTTTGTTGTCCTTTGGCTTCTTGGCGATGTACGGTGGAACGTTGGTGTTACTGTAATTTGCATTTCTCTAAGGACCCAAGATGATGAAATGTTTTCCATATTTTTGTCTGCTATTTATATGTTTTCTTCTCCGAAGTGTCTACTCATTTCACTTGCCCAGTTTTGATTGGGTCTTCTAGATGTTTTATTTTGTTTTTAATTCTTTGTGTAACTGGAAGTCTGTAGCAAAATCTCAAGTGTATATCAGTTCCCAATAACCAATGAATAAAAGAAATTAAATGTACATAGAAGTATTTTTATGAAAATGAGAAAAGAAAATATTAATACTTATGATAACATCAAATTGGTACTTAGAGAAACTTTATAGCACAAAAACAAAAGGTCATAAATGTGTGACTTCAGTCCTTCCACATTAAGAAACTAGCAGAGAGAAGATCAAATACAAACTAAGCAGAAAAGAAATTAGAAGAATGGAAACCAACTCTTAAAATAGATTTCTAAAAAAGAATCAGTAAAATCGACAAATGTCAAGACTAAGCAAGCATAAAGAGAAAGAAGATACAATTATGAATACTGGCAAGAAGAGAGATGACATCACTAAAATTTTATAAATACAGAAAAGTAACAAGCTGTTGCTAGTGCAATGAACTTTTAGGGGCTTAGGACCTTATCTCCCTGATGAGTGAGAGTGTTGTTGGTTCTCGGACCTTGGAAGATAGTCCAAGACCCATGAGTCAGACAAAGAAAAATAAGAGTCAAAAGTAACAAACTGAACTTAAACAGAAAGAAATTTAAAAGATAAGAACAGAAATTGATGAAATAGAAAGTGCACACAAAGGAAAATATTAACAGACAAATGAGGGACTTTTTAGCAAGACTAGCAAAACAAAGAATTTCCTACTAAGACGTGAAGAATAAAAGGAGAGATAGCATCGAACAATGAAAAATGTATTTAAGAAAAAGAAACATTTTACAAATTCTAATAGCTTTATGGTCAAAAATTGAATTAAGTTAAAATATTTAAAAATACTTTCCACAGATAAATTTACAGGTCTGGATTGCTTCAAATATAGGAAAGAAATAAATTTTGTATAAACTTTACCAGAGTTTAGAAAAAAAAGAACAACATAACTGCAATGCCAAAACCTAGAAAGGACAGTTTAAGAAAAGAAATCTTCTGACATATCTCTTTCATGAACAACTATGCCAACATCTTAAACAAAGTGTTGACAAATCAAATTAAATAGTAAAAAAGTACCAGACAATTATTACCTTGAGTTCATTTGAAGAACGCAAGGTTTGTTCGCTACTTGAGAATTAGTAAATGCAACTTACTGCACCATTCAATAAAGATGACAAAACATGTGATTTTCCTACTAGAAGCAAAGAGTCATTATATAAATATAAAACCAAATAATTTAAACATTCTTTGAACAAACTTGAAATATGAACAAAATTCCTTAACATAGTTTAAAATTAGAACTCTACAAACACCTGCACCAAACATTGTACTTAATGGTAAGTACAGAAACTTTTTATCCTGAGTGTGGGAATAAAAATATCTGCTATCATTACATAATTGAGGAAAAATGTAAAAGTAATAACTATAACTCACCCAGTCGTGTATTCCCGTGAGAACATGAAATACAAAGAAGTCCATCAAAAATTATTGGCAGGTGAGATGTTTCAGCAGTCTAAAGCACCTGCTTTGGAAAGCTTAGGCAACTTCAAGGACCCTCGTTTGATCCCCAGCACCACCTGCTGTGCCAGCCCCACCCCCAGGGCAGGCTGAACCAGCCATGGATAGGATAGGATAGGATAGGATAGGATAGGATAGGATAGGATAGGATAGGATAGAATTATTGGAGTGTATAAAAGAAGTTTTCAATATTGCTGAATAAATGACTGATACACAAAAATAAATCCTTCTCTACACTACAAGCAATTAGAAAATAAAACAATAAGTAACATAATGAAACACCAATAAGCATAAATCATTTAACTAAAAATATATGAAGCAAAAGTAAACATATACTTCAAGTCTAATGTTCAAATATGTAATTAGAAAAAACAAACAAAATCATACTGAAGAAAGCAAATTAAAGTTTATATTACTATGTTCTAAAAGTTAATAAATTTATAGTAATTTTTAATGCTCATAAATTTTAAACACTGTGATTAACTTAAACTGCTGTAAACAGATAAATCAATCATTAAAAAAGAATTAAAAGGAAAACAAAAAATCGATTTACATATTCTTTCAGCTTATGATAAAGATGACAGTATGGTTCAGAAAGGAAAAATTGATCTTTTCAACAATAAAATTCAAAGGAATATCCTATAGGAAAAATAATGCATCTAGAACATCAATGTAAATATGAAAAGATTATTTCCAGATAAATTATACCTTTAAACATGAAAGTAAACTATTTAAGCCTCTAAAGGACAGCATAGTAAAACACAGACCTAAAAGTGTCACCTATGCTTCCAGAAAAACATAAAGGAAAAGATTGATAAACTGTAGTTCATTAATATTGAGGATTTCTTTTCCACAAAAGAAAGTAATACGAAGATAAAGCTTTGGGTTATTGGGAGAAAAAAATTTTCCATAGAATGTTCAGGACAAAAGGCACATTCAAATAAATGCCAAATCAGTAAAATATGAGGCAGAAAGACCAGTATTTAGACAGGAGCACACAAGTCATAAAAGCAAATCTGCAAATAGAAGCTTATGCTCAACTTTAGCAGCTATTGCTTGCATCTTAAAGTCTCCTCCAAGCCTCTGTTGAAGTCTTGGTCCCCGTAACTCTCACTCTGAAGCAGGGTTGGGGCCTGGCAGGATGGCTCAGTGGTCTAAAGCGCTTGCTTAGGAAAGCTTGGGCGGCTGCAGGGACCGCGGTTCTATCCCTGGTACCACATGGTGCGCCAGCCCTGCCCTCAGGGCAGGCTGAGCCGGCCATAAAAATAAATAAACAAACAAATAAAAGTTCTGAAACAAGAAAAAAAATTAAATTAAATTTAAAAAAAGAAAAACGAAAATAAATTTAAAAAAATAAAAAATAAAGCAGGGTTGGTGGACGCTCGGGGACACAAGGTCTGCTTGTAAGAAGCAATTTGTCTGGCGTCTTTCCTTAGACGCACGGGTTTTTCCCAGATCCCACCCCCTCTTTCCGCTTCCGGGCTGCCATGAGACCAGTAGGTTCCTCCTGCTTGTTTCCAACATGAAGCGTTTATTGCCTCACACTCGCCTCAGAGCAGAGCGCTCACCACCATTGAGCAACACCTCCGAAACTGTGAGTCCAAGCGAACCTTTCCTCCTGCTACGCTGACCACCCCTTGTGTCCCTGCCCAGCAGTGGAAAGCAGGCAAGGAGCGGGAAGCAGGCCCATGACCACGCAGTCTCCACGCGCGGCTCTGCACGGGGCGAGCTGGGTTGTCTTGGGGGGCTTCCATTCCAAGCTGAGAGCTGCCGAGGGGCTGGAGCAGAAGCTGCCAGTCCTTTCTCAGCTCAGGCCCAAGCTGCGTAAAACATTATTTAAGCCACACCGTACTAGGTGCAGCCACCGCAGAGCCAGCTCGCATTCAGAGGAACGGAGGTTAAACACCGACCCCAATGGAGGAAACCACAGAGAATTTGCAGCGACCACCCATAATCCATGGTGTCCCCTCGCCCACCTCAAAATTATGCTTTTCCAAAGCTAGCTGTTTCAACTATGCTCATACCATTTTTTTTTCTTTTTATTAATTATTAAGCCCTAAGCCAAAAATATCTCCTCCATTTTCCTCTGTGAACTTTTATTTCATCTCTACCTTTCTTAGGGCACTTCTAACTTTCAACTTTGAATTATTTAGATACATCTTATCTCCTCTATATTTTAAATAACATTTCTTTCTAGTTACTGAAGAAATTCACATTGTAGAAATTAGTGGGATCCATTTCTGAATACTGTGTGCCTGGTGTTTTGCACCAGAGATTCTTAATAAATGTTTACCGAATAAAGCTTAGGAAAAATCCAAAAGAGGCCAGTGAGATAGCTCAGTGAACTAAATGCTGGCCTACGCAAGCTCAGGGACCTAGGACTGGGAGCTTCTGCTCCAGCCCCTCGGCAGCTCTCAGCTTGGAATGCAAGCCCCCCAAGACAACCCAGCTCGGCCCGTGCAGAGCCCGCGCGTGGAGACTGCGTGGTGATGGGCCTGCTTCCCGCTCCTTCCCTACTTTCCACGGCTGGGCAGAGACACAAAGGGCGGTCAGCATAGGCGGAGGAGGTTCAACCCCTGGTACCACATGCAGCTCCAGCCCTATCCCGGGGCACGCTGGCGCTGTACTCCTGTAATCCCAGCACTGGGAAGGCTAAAAACAGGAATCCCAGCTGCATAGCAAGACCCTGTACCAAATACATAAAAAGAAAAATTCCCCTTTCGGCCGGAACCGCCATCTTCCAGTAATTTGTCAAAATGACTAACACAAGGGGCAAGAGGAGGGGAACCCGTTATATGTTCTCCAGGCCCTTTAGAAAACATGGGGTGGTTCCTTTGGCCACATACATGCGAATCTACAAAAAGGGTGACATTGTAGACATCAAGGGAATGGGTACTGTGCAAAAAGGAATGCCTCACAAATGTTACCATGGCAAAACAGGAAGAGTCTACAGTGTTACCCAGCACGCTGTAGGCATTGTTGTAAACAAGCAAGTTAAGGGCAAGATACTTGCCAAGAGGGTTAATGTACGTATTGAGCATATTAAACATTCAAAAAGTCGTGATAGCTTCCTGAAACGTGTCAAGGAAAATGATCAGAAAAAGAAAGAAGCCAAAGAGAAGGGTACTTGGGTTCAACTGAAGCT
>PVJA010034894.1:0-22222 GCA_004027025.1 Myocastor coypus
ATATATATATATATATATATATATATATATACACACACACACACACACACACACACACACACACACACATATTGCTCTCATATGGATCAGAAAGATAAATGGAGAGGGAAGAGAAAAGAGAGAACAAGGAAAGAGTATGTAGATATTCTTACAAACTTTCTCTGAAAATTTTTCTCAGCAAAATACTAACTAGAAATAAAATAATACCTTTCATTTTTCATCTTCTTGTGGTACTCAGTATTTTTGTTAAAGAAAATTTCATTTTTTGACTTTATGCTGTGTATCGCTCTTATTGTTTGTGACTAGTTATTCCCCCAAAGCCTCGTGCAGTTATTGGTGTGGCTTCTGGAGTTTGTGCTTAATTCATGACCCAATGCTAGGATTATGGGTGTGAGTGCTGCTGGGATTATGGGTATGAGTACTACACTGGCCCTGGGGTAGGGAATCTGCACACAAATGCCAGGAGGGGAGAGATGCTTGCAAACTGCCACAGCTGCTGTCCCTCCTTTTGCCCTTTTCTGTTTTACACGAGCACGAACAGCTACCCTCTGTCATGTGCTGCTTTGCCTTGGAGCCAGCCTAATATGGACTGTAGCCTCCACTGTGCGCGAAATAAGCCTTTTCTTCCTTCATTTTTGGTATTATTTTGTCCCAGCAATGAGGAAAAAGTAACTAAGACACTGTTAAATGCCTTCCTTCTCCTAACATAAAAATAAGTTCCATACAGGTGGGAATTATATTGGTGGTGCTTAATGTCATGGCCCTAGTAGTCATATCAATAGAGGACACATAGTAGGTCCACAGAAAATATGTGTCAAAGGGATGAATACATAAAGGGTAATTAGCAAAAATATTCTAACTATTGTAAAGCACTTAAAATGGGCAAAATCTTATTCTGGACACTTTAAACACAAAATCTCATTTCACATTCAGAACAACCATATAATATAGGTTTGTAATATAATTCTGATTTACAGATGAGAAAATTGAGTTGCCATGAGGTTAGTCAACTGGGTAAAATTACATGGCCAGTACATGGCTAATATTTATATTTATTCTAACAGGGAACATAAGCCAAAGAAGAGAACTATGGGAAGGAATTTAGGCTTATGCAGGCTGGAAAAGTAATTTGTTTTCTGTGCCCCTTAGAACTTATTTTCTGTGCATATCAGATGCTATCCTTAATTCTGCTTGAAAGTTGGGCTCAGGGATGGCCGTCCTCTGGCTATTCTCTGCCATGTTGTGCATTTTACATGATTACCCTCAGATTTTAGAAAAAGAAGTCACCTTGGTAAGATCATTTTGTCCAGTGGTTCTCAATGTGGGATCCCACAGTTATGACTGCCCATTCTCTGTGAATTTACACTAGTGCAAATTCCCAGAGTCTGCCTTCTACATTCAAAAATCTTGAGGGACAGAACCAACAATTTGGGATTTATCAAAGCTCCAGGTGATTCCAGTGCATGCAGAAGTCTAAGAATCGGTGCTGTATCTAACATTTCCATTTTACAGACAAGAAATTTCAGACCCAAATGTCCAAGTTCACTGTTATATCTCACAGAATAAATCCTCTGACCCTTAATCCAGTATTGTTTGCAATATACCATATAACCCCAGAAATATGCTTGTTAATCACCAGTAAAAGGGAATCCAATCTTCTACTAGAAAAGAGTTTAAAGTGTTTTTCATCATTTCAGTAAATTCAAGATGGTTACCAAATATGTAGAATGAATCAGGTACTGCCAAATGCATCCCAACGATCAACAATAGATGCTTCCTACTTTTAACATTAATTTTGCTCCTCTTGATATCATATATTCTGGATAACAATGGCATAAGAGAAATATTTGTGGTGTTTGGCACTTACAGCTTCCTATAAGCAGTTGGCCAGAAAACAGACATATCCAGCCCTTTCCAAAACAGCAGTAGAGAGCCACTGAAAACTCGCTCCCGCCAGACTCTGCAACAAGAAGCACATCTGAGCAGGAAGCCCAGGTGCTTCTCATCACCTTGGAGAACAAGATAACTCAGAAGTTAAATCTCTTAAAAGAGCACCACTACTAGAGCAACTGGGAATCCACATAAACAGGCAAGGCAGGGCTAACTTGATAGGCATTTTCTTGGATCATACTAAAATTGGTTGATGCATGTCACATAATAAGTATCCAGAAACCATTGATTTTATGCCTTCAGAACTCCAGAACCATTACTATCACCACAATCCAGATACATCTCAGACACAACACATGGGACAGCATCTGGGCAACAGCTACAGTTTCAGGAATAAATAAAGCTAGAATGTGCAGTATACCACCACTGAGGTGAAAAATAATTTCTCTGGGTCAAATTAGCTAAGACTCAATAAAATCATTCTACCTGTAGATCATCACTACAGAATAACCTGGAATTGATGGTAAGTGCAATGTTGGAAAGATGAGGAACAGGGCCACTTTTCTCTTTCCTCACTACCTTTTATTTTCTCCCATTTCCTAAATCTAGGATTCTACAGCTTTTACTTGTACCATGCTTGCTTTTGTCTTTCTAGCCTTTGTTCTCCATCCACCCCTTTTTCTTCTCTTAGACTACCTCTGCTCAAATGCAGTCTTTCTTGTCCTAAACTAAGATGAATAGCCAGATCAGGAAGATGTGAGGATTGCAGCTCTCCCACAGCACACCAGCGGGATTAGGAACTAGCTGGACTGAAGTCTAACAACTGCCAAAGATAATGAGCATCACAGTGCCCGAATGCAGCTTCCTAGCAGGCGCATTTCCATGAGTGCGCACTACAGCATTGCTTAGCAGGAAGTCCTCAATAACAGACAGGTGACTTGATGGCCTTTCTGAAGACCCTGGAGGCTTCTGTTTCTGCTACGTGCCACCCCTGACATTGTTTGTCTTGGGCAGATATCATGCTGCTCTAACCGAACCCACGGCCAGTGCATGTTGTCATCACCACTGTCTTGCTCCCTCAAAACTGCACTACTGCCTTTTCCATAAGCCAAGATCCCTACAGACATGCACGACATTAAACCTGCTCCCTTCTTGTTTGGGCACAGTGTTTATATTGTCTTCCTTGCTCCCCCCTAAAAGCTAGATCTTATATCATATTTTCTCCTAATTCAGGTTTTGCCTCTCTGCTTCCCAGCACTTCCTGTCTGTCTATGCACTGCTGGGACAAAAAAATAACTCTCTTCCTTTACCTTCACTTTTTTCCTCCTAACTTTATTCCAACCCCTCCCACTTGCATTTTCATCCCATTCTCTGAACTCCTTTGCCTCTCTCCTATCTGTACATATCTTTTCCTCTTCTGAACTCCTTCACTCCATCACAATCATGGCACACTGAGGGTTTCACTTGAACAAAACAGAACCATCACTCTGGACCCAGAGGCTAAATGTTTCCTCACAACCTTAACCATTTTACACAATCAATTTCCAAAGAACATAGCTTAATCAAGTTTGATTTGAAACTGCTGCCCCCTGTCAGTTTCTAAAGCCAATCTTCCTACTGCAACAGTTTTCTATATTAACTGAGGCTGTCAAGGATGAAGATGTTAAGACTGTCAAGTGCTCTTTGCTTCACGCCAGTCACCAAAAAGCAATTTTCATAAAGCTACTGAGGATTACATTAAAACTGTGTAAAAGAAAGACATGACCTCATTTTTTCCCAGCTGGTGTTCAGCACGGTTGTGAAGATGCTCTTTCTCACCAACTCTAGTGGATAAAGCTGACTTGAAATGTTGAAAGTTAAAGGGAAATCTGTACAAGGAAAATTTGCTCTTTTTCAAACTCTGCTCTCTTCAAAGCTGCCTAGCTCTGTAACTGCTTCATAGTTTTATAATTACTTTCTTGACCCTGTAACCATGAGAGCATAACCGAATGTGCAGGATGCCCAATTGTACCAAGCTTCATGAGCATTAATCTGGCTTGGAACCAATTATCTCACCCTACTAGCTAATGAAAAGAACTGCCCCGCTGTCCTATGCTGCGTTTGTAACTCCTGATCCCCATATAAAAATGCTGTCTCACAGGCACTCGTTGCCTGACTTTGGAAATTATTCTAGCCACGACCACTGTCAACTGACTTCCCTGGTGTCCTTCCTTTCCCAGACTCTGTTTTGCCATGACAAAAGTTCCATGGGGTAGAAAGGAGGGCAATCATTATGGACCACTGTTTTTGATCAATTGCCATTTGCTAATTCATTAAACTTCACTGACTCCATTTCTTCTAAATCATTGTTCACTCTTCTTGGTAATCAATTCTAACCCCTCATTTAGATCTTTGGAAAGGTAAAACTGCTTTGAATTGACAGAAAATTGAAATTGGTGATTTCCAATTGATTGTGATTAACATAGGGGTGTATAAACAGAGAGGATGAAATCTATGAACTTGAAAAGGCTCACTAAATGAATCATCTATATATACAAAGCATGAAATTCTATAAATTTCCTTCTTAAAGCAAGTGACTTCAACTGTTCCCTTTTTTCCAATCATTGCCAGCTGAGAGACTTCAAGAGGTCTACAAAGAAATAGTAATACAGCCAAGATCCTCTAGCCATATACCTACTTTTCAACCCCTAAACACTTCATGTTTACATTGCACTCCTAACAATTAGGGTCAGCAATACAAATGTCAAAATAAAGACATGCAATGATTCCTACAAGATCGTCTGTGTTACCTTGTGTTTTCAAATGAGAAGGTCAAAAAATGGCATTCCATAGTATTCCTAGGAAAAGAGACTGACTTGATTGACCAATTGAAGACGCAAAAACAAAATACAAAAGCTGGATAGCTTAGTAGTTTATGTAGAGAAATTTATTTCTTACACTTCTGGAAGCTGGGAAGTCTAAAAGCAAGGTACTGGCAGATCCAAAAAGGCTCTAGTGAGTGTTCACATTCTGCCAAAAAAAATGGCCCTTTTTTGCTGTATACCTATATGATGGAAAGGTTTAAGTATTTGACTTGGGTTTCTTATTTAAGGAGACTAATTCCATTCATGAGAGCTGTACCTCCATGACTTAAATCATCACCTGCAGCCCTACCTCTTAAGACTACTACATTGAGAATGAGGTTTCAACACCAACATTGAGGAAGGCACACACATTCAAATCCTAACATTTATAAACAACAACTGAAGCCTCAAAAAGAACTACATCAAATCAGGCTCCTACAAAAGTTCTACAAACAGCTGTACATGATTTCAGGATAAATTCTGAGTGGATTTGACTGACCTTCTCAGACACAAAAGTTATATTTTTTTGTTATATAGGTCTTGCTTTATCTTGGTCTTAGCCATCCAGCACAAAAGTCCAACCACAAGGTATAAAAAGAAAAGCTACATTAATATGCTGAGCTGTAAAAGGTTCCAGTCAACAGCTTCCAACATTGCCAGTTCTGCTGATAACCCACTACTATTATGGACTGTTGAAATATATATATGACTACTTTCTCTTAGTTCAATGAGAAGAAAGTTTCATACTAATAATGTTTAGAAAAGTTATCATGCCTGCATCTTGTACTCTTAACAACAACTATGAAGCAAACAATATGCAATGTATTAATTATCGTAACCATCCTATTAACCTGTTTTGAAATTGTCAAATTGTTATTTTTTCTCACTAAAGTTAATAAAATTAAAAAATAATAAAGGGCACAGTTCTCTACATTTAGTACTGTGAAAAGAGGCACTTATTTGCAAGTTTTATATATGGTAATACTAATTATCACTATATATTTTGTCATTTTAGAAATATGCTAAGCTTATGAGCAACAACATTGAAAATGATCTTTCATTTTCAAAGTTTATGTTTACCACAGATTGCCCTTTAAGCCTGATTTGTAAGAGCATATTCCTTGACCCAGAATAAAAATAAGTACAAATGAAAAAAATAGCAGATCCCTATTTGTTCAAAATATTCTCTATTTGAAATTGACAGCGAGAGAGCAGATCATTGGTTCTGATCCTTCTCTTTTGCAATGCAACTTATCCAGATGATTATATGCAGCATGCAGCTGGGGATTTTCTCATCAAGGACAGCTAATTATCACTTTCATTTCCCAAATGGGGCCTTGACACCTGAGTTGGCTTTCACCCTAAAATAACCCACTCACTTTATGGTGCATTAAGTCTAAAGGTTTTTCCTCTTCTTGTATTCATTCAGCCATTCACTCAAGTATTTCTAGAATGCTTACCACTTGACAGTTCATCATCTAGGTGCTAATAAAACAATAGCAGCAAACAAAACAACAACAGTGTCTTTCTTGAGAGAGTATATAATTTGCTATTTTCTAGATTACATTGGTTTTATTCCTTAGGTCCCTTACCAGAACCACATGTTACTACTCTATTTCTTGGACCAACCATGGATATTAAATCTAGTGCACCAACAACTTGTGTCTTAACAACATTCCTAAAACCAAACACCCAGAAGATCTTGATAAGAACCAAAAAATACCAGAATCCTCCCTTTGATCTAGTTATGTCTCTTTTTCAGTGTGGTGTACCCATGAGATTCATAAAACCCACATCACAGGAATCTGATAGCTATGTTTGCTATGCTTTGACAATTGTGTTCCCTGACACTATCCAATAAATTATTGAACTTGTATGGAGCTATGTACATTCAAATTAGTACTCTAGGTTTAACACCTTGGATTGCTGCATATCTACACAATGTATGTATGGCCCCCCAGGAAGATATGTCTGGGGTGAGGAGATTGTCTTGCTGAGTACTAACAGCCTTCTCTTGGAAAGGCTATGTCCCAGTATGTCACCTCCTCCTATCCACCTTTGCTGTGCAGCTTGAACTTCCACTCTGTCAAGAAGGTCACTGCCAGGTGTACAGCCAGCTGATAGATTTCTTTACAAAAGTATAATAATCTATCAGGTATTATGATTCAATACTAATCAGGTTGGGGCCCGGCGTGATGGCTCAGTGGTCTCAAGCGCCTGCTTGGGAAAGCTTGGGCAGCTTCAGGGACCGCGGTTCGATCCCCGGCACCACATGCTGCGCCAGCCCTGCTCTTGCGGCGGGCTGAGCCGGCCATAAAAACGAGTGAATAAACAAACAAAGGTTCTGAAACAGGAAAAAAAATAAATAAAATTTAAAAAAAAAGCCGGGTGTGGTGGCTCACGCCTGTAATCCCAGCACTCGGGAGGCTGAGGCAGGAGGATCAGTGTGAGTTCGAGACCAGCCTGGGCTACAAAAGTGAGCTCAAGGCTAGCCTGAACTGCATAGCGAGACCCTGTCTCAAAAAGACAAAAAAAAAAGGCTAATCAGAGGTTGCTGAGTTATCTAATTTGACTTTTTGACCAATAAATGACAAAAGGGAATTGGTGCAAAGGGATTCAAAGAAAGTGACAGTATAATGAGCAGCAGAGAAGGAAGGTGTCCAATATTTGGAGTCCAGATGTTGCAACATAGCAATGTGCGGAAGCGAAAGAGGAGGGAAGTAGTGTTCTGGGACCCAACAATGATATTAAGCAAGAATCAGAGCCCACAAGCAGAACAAAAAATGATCACAATGCAGAAAACAGAGGTCGCAAGCATCACTTTCTGTGTGAACTTGGGCCTACTGTGAGGGATAGCTTGAACCTGCAGAGGCACAATGACTATTGGCAACACAAGAGACCACCATAATGAAACTCACCAGTGGAATAGAGCAGTGCACTCTGTACATTGCAGTGAGCAGTGAATTATTTGAGTTTAGACCACCCCCCACTAGGAGAGGGTGACTGGATAGTAGACATTTCACAAAGGGGCCAATTGAACTCAAAACTCCAAGCAGCCAAGTTTTAGCTGGAAAGAAAGAAAGGAGCTGAATTCAGGTCTGGATGTAGCCAAATGCAAACTGGCAAGAGGCACTCTGAGTGTTGCAGGCTGAAAACCTCCAGTTGCAGCCTCATGGAAATGAAAATCAGCCTAGCTTCAGTGAAATTAAGGTCCAGGTTTGCTTGGATCACCTACCACCACTATAATTCCACTGCTGGCTTCTTAGGATTAATCCTAGGGGCATGGATTAATGGATCTGGGGATCTATTCACCCTCTCTATACACCAGAGATAGCAGAGAATGCCCTGAAGTGGACATTCTTGTCTCCTTTGCTTCTTTATTTTTTCTTTTTTTTAAATGTATTTTTAATACCAGGTATATAGGGCTTCACTACACGGACTGGACACATAATGATCCTCCTGTTTTCAGCCTCCAAGCACTGGGATTACTGGTGAACACCATCACACTCAGTCTTAATAGCCACTGCAGTGTGCCCCAGGGGTGGAGCTGTAATGGCACACGAGGGATCGAGCCCCAACCCCTGTGTTCTGCCTAAGTAGGTGCTGTAGTCTGCTGAGCTATGTCACCGGCACTTTTTCTTCCTTTATTTGCTAGATTTTTTTTTCTTTTCTTTTCTCTCTCAATTGTTTTTGTTTTTATGAAAGTGACAGCACTGTTTGTAGTTTTTGTTGTTCTTCCTGCTATTTTGTCCTGTTCTTGTTTTGGTTCCTGCCTTCTTCTTTTCCCTCCTGTCTTTCTAAATAGTTCCCAAAGTTTGTATAATTTGACTTTCTCTCCCAGACGTGCTTCTAATTCCTTTCTTCTCACTTGTCTATTTTTCCCGAACCTCTTTCATATTTTTCTCAATTGAAGGTAAAAATCATTATATTTAGGGCATACTTACTATACACAATTTTCTGGTTTGTTTTAGGTCTCATTATACAGCTATAATTCCTGTTAATATAGTTAAAGGTGGAAAATTAATAATTACTACAGTTTAGAATTTTCTAGGCAGTGTTTAATGCCATTATTACTGAATGTATTACTTTAGCTAAGATGACATGACTGTTCTAATCAGTTATCCTTCCTTGTATCCCAGGTCTGAGATTAACTACTATTTTCCAGTGCCAAACAACCAGGGACTATGACAAAAATGTAGCAATTTCTCATACTCAATTAACTTGAAGAGGTAAGATCTTGTGACAGACTCAAAACACAAAAGCCAGCTACACCTAGAAGGTATCACTTAGAAGTAGTCATTTCCTAAGGGTTTTTAACTAGCAATAAACAAAGCTATCAAAACCAGTTTACAAGGATCAACACAGTAATTAAGGTAAAAATTGTATATAAAATTAGAAGACAAAAAAGCACGATGCAATCCCAGACTTTCAGCTAACCAAAGGCAAACCTAGGAGACAATGAAGTGGAACAATTTAAAAGGTACACATATGGACACGACACTCTGAAATGTTAGCAAGTAGCACTAACAAAGCAACTGAATGAAACTCTAGGAAAAAAATCAAGTCAGAAATAATTTCAAGAATCTCAGATCACAACCATGGTTAAGAGCATGAGTAGCGAATCTAGCGAAGATACAGATTTTAAAAATTAAGCAGCTTAGCTGAGCTGTAAAAGGCTCTAATCAACAGCTTCCAACATTGCCAGTTTTGCCAGTAACCCACTGCAATTATGGCACATTTGACTATGTATACAACCACCTTCTCTTAGACCAAAGAGACGAAATCTATTGTACTAATAACCATTAGAAAGTTTATCATGTCTACACCCTGTGTTCTGTATAACTACAATGAGGACAACAATACGCATTGCATCAATTATTGGGAATGTATTACTAATGTGTTTTGAAACTGTCACATTGTAATTTCTTATTAAAAGTAATAAAAAAATTAAGGAGCTTAGGAAAATGATGGAAACCATGAATGCCCAAAGAAATACAATTCATGATATATATTCAAACTGATACTAGGGGATTAAAAATTGTATAAAAATATACACAGGAGAATGAACCAGTGTGAGTACAGAATATCAGATTTAGATGACAAGATGGAAGTTAGATATCATAATAGGAAATATTTCTTAAAAATATCAAGGTATTACAAAAAATCATGCCAACAAATGCTAGATAATGCAATGAAGAATGACGAAAGGTTGACTGGATTTGGGAGGCTGAGGCAGGAGGATCAGTGCGAGTTTAAGACCAGCCTGGGCTACAAAAGTGAGCTCAAGGTCAGCCTGAACTGCATAGGGAAACCCTGTCTCAAAAAGACAAAAAAAAAAAAAGAACTACTAGCTCATAGTTCAATGAGAAGAAATTTTTGTACTAATAATGATTAGAAACATTACCATGCCTGCATCCTGAACTCTGAAAAATTACTACAAGTACAACAATATTCATTGTATTAATTATTGGGGATATACTACTAATGCGTTTTGAAACTGTCTCATTGTTATTTCTTATTAAAAGTAATTTTAAATAAAGAAAAGAAAAACATGATCACTGAAGTAATGGAAAAAACTTCCCAAATATGGAAAAGGAATTTGATTTTCAGATAAGTGAGGCATATAGAACTTGAACCATCCATGATAAAATACTAAACTGAGGCATATGATTTCAGAAAGTCAACACAACAATAGAATATTAAAAGCTGTTAAAGAAAAGAAGTAAATATTTATGAAGTAAGCCCATTAGAATAACACACTTCTCAACAAAAACCATTAAGCCAAGGGGAGCTTAAAGTAAAGTATTTCAAGCACTAAAAAAAAAAAAAACCTCCAATCCGAATGACATACCTGGAAAAACTAGCCTTCAAAATTGAAGCAGAAATAAGATAATTCCATGACAAAGAATGTCTGAAAGAATACATAGCCACAATATTATCACTCTAAAATGTTCTGAAGGTCATTCTAGAAAAAGATTTTTTAACGGCTACAACTCCACGAATCCCAACAAAATGAATGCAATAGACAAGTAATTAAACAGAAGAAAGAAAAGTAAATCAAAACTTTTGGGCCTAGGACATAGCTCGGTGGCACAGCGGCATAAGCACATGCCTCACAAGCACAAGATACTAAGTTCAATACTTGGTACAGAAAGAAAGGAAGAAAGAAAGAAAGAAAGAAAGAAAGAAAGAAAGGAAGAAAGACAGAAGAAAGACAGACAGAAAGGAAGAAGTAAAGAAAGAGGAGGTCAGGGAAATACCTCAGTAGAATAAGCACTTGCCTGGCAAGTGAAGGGTCCTGAGTTCAATCCCCAGTACTGCTCGAAGGAAGGAAGGAAGGAAAGAAAGAAAGAAAGAAAGAAAGAAAGAAAGAAAGAAAGAAAGAAAGAAAGAATTAAAAGAAAAAAAACAACATGACAAAGATATTAATGCACATCAGTAATAAGTATCAATGTAAATAGTCTCAATTCATCAACCAAAAGAAACAAACTGACAGACCAAGAAATAGCATCCTACAAGAGAAAGAGATAACAATTATATATACACCAAATACCAGTACACAAAACTACATAAAACATATTAACACACAGGAAAAACATCAAATAAGCACTAATATAGTTGTAATGGGGGAACCTCAGTTCCCTACTGTCACAAGTAGACAGATATCTAGATCAAAAAATCAACAAAGAAATGTCAGAACTGAACTAAAGTTATGAACAAATGGTCTTACCACATGTCTACAGTGTGTTTAACCACACAGCATCAAAATATATATTCTTTTCAGTTGCCCACAGGACATTCTCCAATATGGACCACTTATTAGCTCATGGACCATGCTTAAGTAAATGCAAAGGAATTGCAGTTAACCCACACATATCATCAAATCATAGTGCAATGAAACTACAAATAATGGCAAAATAAATCATAAGAACTTCATAAACATATGGAAATTAAATAATATTCTCTTGAACCATTAATGGGTCACAGATGAAATTAAGGCAAAAATAAGACACTTTTTATAATTAAATTATAATGTCACTACAACATACCAGAATTTATGGGATACAGTTCTACATGGAAATTTTAAAGTGGTAAATTCCCACGTTAGGAAAGCAAAATGAGCTCAATAAATTAACCTAAAGTTGAACATCGAGCTTCTAACAAAAGAATAAGTCAAGCTTAAAGCTCATACAAAGGAGGAATTTATAAAGATTAGAGCAGACAGTAATACAAATGATACTAATAAAATAATATAATCAGTGGTTTGAATATTTTGGCCCTAGCCCTTCAAGGTCAAAAAAGACCCAGGATATAAGGGAACCTGTGCTGTAATATCCTATAACTCAGAGGTGTCCGAAATTTCCTGGTCAAGGAGATTATGGGACCCCAGAGGAAAGGGATAAATGAACTGTGGTGTGTCTAAGGAGAGTCACCCAGAGAAAAACATTCTCTCAGGCTTTCCCAGAAAGCAAAATGGCCAAGCAATGGCCATGACTTGTCCCGAAGGCTGACACTAACAACAGTTCTACAAAGTACTGCCTATGGTCCCAAACTTAACCCTGAGGGGATTTGACCCTGGAAGATATAAAAAAATGAATGTTTTGTTATACAGGTCTTGCTTCAACTTGCCCTTGACCACCCAGCAGGAAAAAAAAATGCTTAATTACAATGCATGAAACACAGAGTTAGATTGGTGAGACGAGCTTTAGGAGGGTTAGATTCAATAGCCTCCAACATCACAAGCTTCACTGGTGGCCCAGTGCAATTGGAGAACATTTGACTGTATATGTACCTGCTTCCTCTTAGTCCAAAGAGAAGTATATTCTTTTCCTTTTTTTTTTCTAAGCAACATCAATAGGGAGGTGGGTCATGCGCACACACTGTACTCTGTAGAACGATTGGGAGGACAGTGTGCAATATGTCAACTTTCAAAGAAAAGAAAGGGGAAAAGAAAAAAAATAATAATGTTGATTTAGAAGGGTTAATGTTTAATTGTTTGATCAATCTTATATACCTATATGTATTAATCTAATCTGATCTGATGATGAAAATATGTAATATAACCCGTGTTAAATTTAAACAATAAAAAATTATATAGAAAAAAAATGAATAACTGGTTGGAAAATAACTGTATGCACTGCAACTAATACTGTGAAATTCATATTATTATGTTGAGTGAAATACTGCATCACTTGCAATTTTTCTGTTTTAATACTATTTTGTACTCTCTTTAACAAAAATATATTTTGTTGCAATAAAAAAAAATCAGTGGCTTGAATACCTTGTTCATTGAAATATTAAATAAAATTGGCAAACCCTTAGCCAACCTTTTCAAAAAAAAATCAAAGAAAAGAAAAAATCCACACTATTAGGAGGAAAAATGGTGAAATCACAACAAATCATGCACAATTCCAGCAGATCTTAAATACTTATTTGGAGGACATGCATTCTAATAAGATGAAAAACACAAAACAAACGGACAGATTCTCAAGTAAACATAAATTACAAGAAGACACAAAAAGTCTACATAACCCAGTAGCATTTAGTGAAACTGAAAACGTAACAAAAATTACCCACAAAGAAAAGCTCAGGTCCTCATGGATTCATTGCTAAATTCTATAATAAATTTAGGAAAGATATAATGACACTATCTGTCAAACTTTTTAAGAAAATTGAAAGAGAAACAGTACTCATAACTCATTCCCACAACCAAATATTACCCTGTTATCAAAAAAATAAAGAGAAAGAAAGAAAGAAAGAGAGAGAGAGAGAGAGCTACAAGGAGCTGGGGAGATAGCTCTGAGGCCTGGCAATTGCAAGGTCATGAGTTTGAACCCTGGTCCTTCAAAAAGAAAAGAAAAGAGAGGTACAAGCCAATTTCCCTAGTGAATATAGGTGCAAAACCTCCTCAATAATATACTGGCAGACTAGGGACTGGAGAGCTAGCTCAAGGTCAGAAGTGCCTGCCTGGCAAGTGCAAGGTCCTGAGTTTGATCCCTGGCTCCACACACACACACACAAAAAAAAAATACTGGCAAACAGGTTACAACAAATCATCAAGAAGATTATAAACCATGACCAACTAATATCCATCCCAGGGATGCAGTATTGGCTCAACATATGTAAATCAACAAGTATAATACACCATATTAACAGAGCCAAGAACAAAGATATACGGTCACCTCCATATATACAGAAAAACTATGACAAAGTCCAACACCCATTCATTAATTTTAAAAAGCCCTGCAAAAATTGAGATAATCTTTATATCCATGACAAACAAAAGCCAACATTATATTAAGTCCCCAAAAATCATTTAGTCCATCTTGAAGAGTTGCCAAATTCCTAACAGTTTCAGCATTGGCTGAAGAGTACAAGTCCCAAGTTTCCTCTCAGATCTAAGGAAAAACCTTAACTGTGAGCCTCTGAACAAATGAAAAGAAAGTTTATACACTTTGAGCAATCAATAGCACAAGATAAACAGTTCCACAAAAGTTACAAACAGGAAGATACAAAGGCATGGGACCCAAGCAAGTCCAGAATCCAGCAGGGCAAACATTACATCCTCTGATTCCATATCCAGCATCCAAGCAAATCTGTGTCAAGATGTGTACTCTAAAGAGTTTAGGTGGCTCCATACATGTGGCAATTCTGATGGCTGTAGCTATTATAGCTTTTCTCATGGGCCTTCTGTGCTCCATCCTTTCAGTTTTCCTCAGATGATCCACATTCCTGGCTTCTCTGAATGATTGGGGTCTTCACTGAACCTTTGGCTTCATATTCAAAGCTTCACACACTGCCCTCTCGAGATACACTGCCTGGCCTCCCAGGCCTTCTGAAATCTGGTTGGAAGCCATTCACACCCTAAAACTCCTACATTATGCATATGCCTAAAACTAGTGCCACGTTAGTGATTCCATAGTCTGGTGTCCACTAGAGCAGTAGCCAGATTTCTGTTTCTCTTGGCTGTAGGGGTTGAGTGCCTGAACTGCTGAGCACTCTTAATTCAGTTCTGAGGAACAAATTGCTGCTGCTCTTCTGGAACATGGTGGGGCCATCATTCTGAAACATTGTGCACTTCAGCTTTCTTCTTACTTTCACTTTTGCATCTCTCTCTCTCTCTCTTTTTTTTTTTAGGTTCCAGGAATTGAACTGAGAACATTATGCTTGCCAGGCAGGTGCTGTGAACTGAGAAGCTTATGCTTGCCAGGTGCTGTGCCTGTGAAATATATCCTAGGCCTACTTTTGCAATTTTGAGGCTGCAAAGCATGGCGTCCTGCTGCTTCTTGTGATGCCCTCGGGCAATCTTTTCCATTTTCCTTCTCAGAAATAAAGACCTCCTCTGGTCTTATCTTTTCAGCCCATTGCAGGTTCCTTTCTGACTAAACTCAGTGTTTTAAATCATTCTTCTTGTTCCCGCTACTTTTGCTGTCTTCCATCACCCTGGGTACCATGATTTATTACTCCTTTGTCATGTGCCACCCCACCTTGGTGCCAGCTAATTATGAACTGACGCCTCTACAAACTCAGCTAAATAAGCTTTTATTCCCTTTAACTTCGGGCATCAGGTACTTTGTTTCAACAATAAGAGAAAAGTAAGATGAGGACATCACAATCCATGACTTGAAATTATTCAACAAAGCTATAGTGATAAAAGCGTGGTACTGGCAAAAAAAAAAAATAAAAATAAAACAGATCTTAGGCTCTAATGAAATCCCTAGAAGATATAAAAGCAACTCCCAACACACTCTGCCATCTAATCCTTGCCACAGGGTCCAAACACTTTCACTGGAAGAAACACAGCCTTTTAGTAAATGGTGCTGGAAAACTGGCTTTCCCCATGCCAAAGAGTAAAACTAGATGCATATCTCTCATTGTGCAATAAAATAAAACCAAATAGATCAAATAGAGGACTGGCCAGATAGCTCAGTGAATTAAAGCATCTGCTTAGGCAGATGCAGGGGTTGGAAGTTCTATCCATACCAGCCGTTCCGTTGGGGTACACTGAGATGGAATTGAGACTGGGCATGGTGTCACTTGCCTGTACTCCTGGCACTTGTGAGGCTGAAAACAGGAAAATCACTACAAGTCCAATCTGTGTAGTGAGAGCCTGTAAACCCTGTAAACCCTGCACTAAATGCAAAATAAAAGACCAAATATTTATATATTAATATGGAAATACTAAATCTGCTACACTATAGAATAGGTAGAACTCTTGATGTTATTGGTGTAACCAAAGGCTTTATCAACAAATACCAGCTTGCACAGTATGGATCATAACATGTCAACAACTGTGACTTCATCTCAAGAAGCTTTTTCATAGCAAGAGAAACCATCACCAAGTCTAGCTGAAGACCAAGAGCCCATTGCAATGTCCTCCATGAGTGCAGCTGTTGGCCTAGGGCCCATGGTAATGTCTGATGCACATCTGTATCAAGGGTATACACTGGGAAAGCTCAAAGGTCAGTAGTGGAAGCTGCACACTCTGTACCAGAGCAGTGATGGATCTGTGCCACCAGGCTGAGGGATCTGCACGGGAGCAAGAAAGTGATGTTTAAGGTAAGAACTAGAGCTCCCCTGAAGAGAACGGCAGCCAACCTCAGTGACGATGAAGACTTGAGCTCTTCCGGTGATAAGAACGACTGCATTCCTATCAGGAAAACCAGCATGACAAGTTCTCTAGCAACAGTATGCCATCTTCCCCTCTAGTTCTCCTTTCATGAGGTTGCACCCATTCTCAGGTGGCTCATGCACACCCCTACCAAACTAATTGACTGAGGAAAGGGAAGCCTTAGCAAAGGGAGTGAAGAGTTCGGGGTGAAATATGAAGACTCTGAAGAGGCATGAGAAAACTAGCACATAAATTCTCACACAAATTTTGTACTAATTCAAACAAGAACTGAAATAAAAGTATTGTGCATTCATCGGTGGGGGAAAAAGCCCAGCTTTCTTTAGCAAATGAATAGACAAAACAAAATGACAAGAAGAGCTCTTATTTTTATTGAAAAAGTAAGCATTTTCAGCGATTTTAAACTATGAAAAAACTATTTTCACAAAACAATGAATGATTTCTAATCTGTTTATTAATATAGTTCTTAATTTGACACATTAGCTGATGTTGGGTTACTGAAAGTAATGAAAACGTATTTATTTAATGTGATCTAAGGCCAGCAGCATAGCTCAAAAGATTAAGAGCTGGCCCTGCCCCTGGGGGCACACTGAGCCAGCAATTAAGTCTGGCATGGTGGCACACACATGTAATCCCAGCACTAGGGAAGCTGAAAACAGGAGGATCTCTACGAACCGAAGCTGTATAGTGAGACCATGTGACAAATACATGAAAGGAAAAAAGTAATCTAAATTTCCGATTTACAACTAATTCAGGTTGATTTCCCTATACCTTACAAAAATTACAAGTGAATATACCAAACTAAATAGCTGTGACACCGTGCTCAATTCACTAAACATTGCTTTTCTACCATCCACTGAAAGGATCTAATAACAAGAAAGTACCTGCATGTTGGGGCTCTTGGTTTAAGAAGTAATAACAAAAATAGGCCCACTTCCACAGCTACTATCACCAGCCCAGGTTCCTCACCTTCCCTCTCTGCCTCCATTCCTAACCCTGAGAAGTATACCAAAATGAATAGGATGAAAGCAGGAAAGGCCAGAATGAAGCCTAGGATTCCTACACAATAGAACTAATGATGAACAAAACACTTGATCACTGATGCAGCTTACTCAGCACTAGCCAGACTGGCTTGGCCATTTACAAGCCATACCACCTTGAATGAGTTCTTTCATTCTCTGAATCTCAATTTCTTCAACTTTAAGGTGGGTTTGGTGATAAAACCTAGTTCATCAATTGTAATAGGAATTGAATACGATTCTATCTGTAAAGCACCTAGCACATTGCCTGCCACATCATAAGCACTCATCAAAAACTAGTCTTGGGGCCCAGAAGGATGGCTCAGTGGTCTAAAGCACCTGCTTAGGAAAGCTTGGGTGGCTGCAGGGACCGCGGTTCAATCCCCGGCACCACATGTTGCGCCACCCCTGCCCTCAGGGCAGGCTGAGCCGGCCATAAAAATAAATAAACAAACAAAAGTTCTGAAACAAGAAAAAAAAAAAAAAACTAGTCTCATCATTTAACCTTTATACTTTCCCTTCTCCTCCCCTCAGTCCTCTCCATCTATCCCTAAGTCCCCTTCTAAAAAAACTATTATTTTCATACTCAGAAGCAAGAGCTAAAGCAAGGAGAAGAGGGAGCAATAGAGGTGACACATGGGTTATCTTGCAATTAGCTACAGTGTTATATCACCCTGACTCCCATTCTCCTACAGGGTCCCATTTAAGGCATTGATTTTTTTCCAGGACAATGACCATTTTACACATTAAGCATCTGTAGTCCCTGCTGCTATCTCACAAGTGGCCACCATAATAAGATCTCACTCATATCAATGCAGAAACCATTATGACTTTCTTTGTCAAAAACAAGGCAGAGAGAAAGCAGACTAGAAAGCCGGTCACTAACAAGGAAATGTGTCTAAGAATCCTCAAGGCATAGGTAGGGAGGGGATTCTTAGGTGAAATAAAAAGCATAAGACAAAGGGACTTAAATTATCAAAGATGCTCGCGTGCACGCATGCACGCACGCACGCACGCATGCACGTGTGTGTGTGTGTGTGTGTGTGTGTGTGTGTGTGTGTGTGTGTGTAGTTCTTGATCCAGAGAAGCTGCAGCGGCAAACACTAAGTAGATTTTCACATCCGAATTACTTCTTTATCAGAATGACACAAAGTTCAGGCTCATGAACCACTACACCCAAGCCCCTCAGGTGAGAGAATAAGAAGGCTGAGGATCATTCCAATAAATCCGAATACCCCTTATGTCCAACATAGTCTTTCCTGCCATCCTTGGTCTGCTGAAGTCTTGTCTCCCCACAGCAGCCAGAGAGATCCATTTTAAGTCAGATTGTATCATTAGTTACTCGGTTCCAAATCTTTCCAATGCCTTTTCATCTCACTCAGTAAAATTCCTAGTCCTTACAATAGCCACCGAGTGAATTGCTCATGCCCCACAACTACCACTATGAGCTTTCTGATCTCATCTACTTTTCTCCTCTACACGCACTCATGTACTATAGTATATATTTTAATGAATTACATTGCTTCTTTTCTGTCTTCTCAGTGGACACATCAGATTCTATGATGGTGGAAATATTTGTCTCTTTGGTTCACAGCTGTCCTCTTAGCACTTATAACACTGTGTGACATGTGATAAACACTCAATACTAATGGAATGAATGAATTCATCTAGTTTGAAGAGATGATTCCAAACCCTAACTGTATTAGAATTCCCTGGGTGGGGCTATTTAAAACCTACTTATTATCAGTTAATTGAGAATCTCTGAAAGCAGACCCTAGAAATATTTTTAAACTGTCCATCTGATTTTAATGTCCAGCAAAATTGAACTGGCACTTCAAAAAGCCAAATTGCTCTTTGCATTTTATGAATAGAAGCCATCTCTGGGACAACCCTTCTACAGAGGAAAACTCTTTTAGATCAATGACTATTTTTTAAATGGAAGGCTCTAAATGAACTTAAGTTGAATTGACCATCAAGGAGAGGGTAAATGGGGTACCCAATGAAGTATGTTACAGGAAAAATTGTAAAGCATTATTAAGTGTTCTATGATCAAGAGGTAAAACAGATCATCCATATGAGTAACCGTTCCTTCATGGGGCCAAATTGCACCTGAAAGGGGAGGCTGCTCCAGTAAGCATTTCTCAGATAGGTATACCAAGGCAAACATCTGTAGCCATTACAGGAAGTTTCTGGGGTTTTTTGTTTTTTTTTTTTTTCTTTGTTTTTGTTTTTCCAGTTCTGGGGATTGAATCCAGAGCTTCACATGCTGAGCAAGCTCTTACTCACTGAACCACATTCCCAGCTTCTGCCCATGTTCAAACACTATTTTTAATAAGAGGGTAGCGGTGTCATATACCTGCTGGTTACAAGAAGGAATACATCAAATAGACAAAAATAAATTTGTATATTTTCTTTATAAGTGAAAATGTATAATAGAACAAGAAATGTAATATAATCATTATTTTAATTTAACACATGCCATCTCATTTAATCCTCCCAACCACACTGTGAGCAATAGCATTAATATTTCAATCTATGAGAAAGAAACTAAGGATAAGAGAAGTTAAATAGCTTGCTCCCAATCAGAGTTGGTAAGTAGCAGAAGCAGGATTGCAACTCTCAAAGGCCCAGTTGTCCTCAAACTTTCTTGTATATTGGAGTTACCTGGGAAGCTTGTTGTACTGCTGACTTATGAGACAATCTGTGCTCTGAGATTCTGATTTAGAGCATGTGAGAAGGAGCCTGAGAATTTGCAAGCCTTGCTCTGGTAAAATTGGTCTCCAGTGGGGGTTCACAGCTCTTCTGTCTGTGTGATGCCCTTGAGCAAGAGAAAGGTGCCTCTTTCCATTCATCACACACTCAAACTAGACTTTAGAAGCTTAAACCATGATTCTGTGGTGCTCTTTGCTTCAATTCCACTTCCTGCAACTGCTTGATGAGTTCAAAGGCCTTTTGTAATGAACTGGGATCAGGACAAAGTGCACATATGCTTTTCAGTAAGAAATCAGTTCCTCTGGCTCCTATACCATGAAAAAAGGAATGATTTCAGCCTCAAAACAAGGCTCCCAATTTAGGGAGACAGATAAGCAGAAATGAAAGCATCTGTATGACCATGAACTAGGTTGTTCAGTCAATAATTGTTGCTCTGTGGCCCTCTTTGTCCAACTTTCAGGATAAAAGAAACCAAACTTCAGTACCCAGAGAGCTATCTGCCTTCATAGTTGCTAGAAGAAGCCCAGTGCAGCTGGTGGGTGGGGCCCAGTGAAGTCACCCGCAAACCGTGCTTTGACCCTCCCTCAGCACCTTGTTCTCACTTGGAGTTCATCAGAAAACCAAGGTCGTGTTTCTGAACTTCAGTTCCTCCGAAACACCCCTCATTCTCTCTGACTAGGTTTCTGGGGAAAGCAGAGGTCAAATGCTCCATTTTTTTGGTGGCTGCAAAGGACGTCACCAAGTATTTTGCTAAAGAAATGACAGAAATATTTACCACTCCACTTCTTCAGAAAAGATGGCACTATTCAGTTCATAGCAAAGGACTCCAAACTACCACATCATGTAAAATTTACTATAATACTGGGCATAGTGGTGAGTACCTGTAGTCCTATCAATTCTAGAGGCAGGAGGATTGTAAACCTGAGACCAGACTGAGCAGCCCAGTAAGACCCTGACTCATAATTAAAAATTTCACATGCTTAGTAGTAAAGCACTTGCCTATCATTTAACAACCTGTGTGTTCAATTCCCAGTGTTGAAAGAAAAATAAATTCACTATTTCTGAGCCATATGCATAGAAGATAGTATCTGTTATGCTTATATGTGATAAAGATTATATTTAAATGTTATTATTCAAGTGTCTGGTGTTCAAGGTCTCAATAATAATAGCAACAACAAATAGTTAACATTTCAAAATATTTTGTACATTCCAAGCATTCATCTAATAGTTACACTTGCATTCAGTTTTGATTTACACCCCTTTAAAAAAAAAAGTACTGATTCACTGTGTCCATTCTACAAACAAGGAAACCATTACTGGAGGATAGATCAGAAAGTACAATGTCACAAAATTGCTCTAAATCAGAGCCAAAATTCACCATAGATCTGTGGCTCTGACACTTCCTTCTGTCATTGTCTTTGTCATCTACTAAGGACCTGCTATGTACAATGTACTCCAGCAGGAGTAATTAAATGAAAAGTAATTGGTTTCTCTCTCTCTCTCTCTCTCTCTCTCTCTCTCTCTCTCTCTCTCTCTCACACACACACACACACACACACACACACACAAACACACACCCACACACACCAAGATCATACTGTAAACCAGATGCAGAGGCTTTGCCTCTGCATTAGATAGTCTAACATAAGGGAGTTGATCCAAGTGCCAAGTGAATAGTTCGAAATCACAGAAAAGTAAGAATGCCCAAGAGAGGCTGGAAGTGCCAGGCGCTATGATCACTGAGCACTTTCTTCCTTCCAAAGGCTTTCCTTGAGTTGCTGGGCACCTCTGTCAAGCTTGAGCTTTAGAGGTCTCCTGCATGGCTCCAGTTCCAGTACCAGCTTAAGGTAAGGCATCTAGCCCCTGTGATCTTTATTTTCCTTGCCTGTCATGTATAGGCAACAGCACATAATATTTCCCTCTGTAGTGTTAGCATGAGGATTCCTTGAGAAAACATTTGTAAAGGGTCTAGCATATTCAGGACCCAATAAAATGTAAGAATGTGTAGATTTATTTTGGTCATGACTAATTGGAGTATTATATGTCTCACTTATTTTTTATGTCAGATTCTTTTCTCATGTTTGGGAAAATTACTACTATTATTTCTGGAAATAATCTTTATATGCTGT
>PVJA010034895.1:0-22205 GCA_004027025.1 Myocastor coypus
TTACCCGCGGCGGGTGCGCAGGCTCAGCTCCCAGTGGTGGGGTTTGGGCTGGGCTGGAACAGGAAGTTAGTCGCGGGAACGCAGAGGCAGGGCAGAGGGGCGCAGGGGCTTACCCGCGGCTGGTGCGCAGGCTCAGCTCCCAGCGGTGCGGTTTGGGCTGGCCAGAACTTTTATTTGTTTATTCACTCATTTTTATGGCCGGCTCAGCCCGCCCCAAGGGCAGGGCTGGTGCAGCATGTGGTGCCGGGGATTGAACCACGGTCCCTGAAGCCGCCCAAGCTTTCCCAAGCAGGCGCTTTAGACCACTGAGCCATCCCGCTGGGCCCCTGGGGTAGAAATATTAACCAGAACATAGTTGAGCCTAAGGGGTAAGTGCTAGAGACTTCTCTTTAGGTTGAGGCATTAACCAATGCCTATAATTTCCTAGTGAGTATTTTATAGGACCTGAGGCTCATAAGATGTTCTGTGATATGGGTCAGATAATTCGTGAAATGCTTTCTACTTCACACAATAGTGGGGGTTTTGAAAGTCTTACAGGAAAGAAATCTTTTTAACTCATGCAATCTTTTGTGACAGAAGAACCCCCTCTTTTAAAAGTAACATAAAAAATAATAAAAAACAAAAAACCAAAACCCATACTTCTTTTGCCTTGTCGAAAGAGATGTCCTGAGCAACTTAGTTGTCTTGTTGATACCCAGAGAGTGTGTTACTCTGAGCTGTCAATTCAGTCACAATAAAGATTTAATGTGACTTGCATTTATTGAACTCATTTTGCTCTCCAGATCAATACGCATTATTGAGACCACCAGTGTGGATTCCCTCCTCCTCTTTCTGTATAACTGGTGTAAATTTTCCTGTATTGTATGTATGTCATTTCTGCCTTGGAGATAATCCTCTTTGACAGAGAATATAGAGATAAAACTGAAATTGGAATTTTCTACTTTATTATGCCATCTAAAACATTCTCAGTTCCCGTCAGTGGACTTTTTCTTCCTTGGCCTCTCTAGCTCAAAAGAATTCAAAGCCTATTTCATTTCATTCTCAGTTCCAATCAGTGGACTTTTTCTTCCTTAGCCTCTCTAGCTCAAAAGAATTCAAAGCCTATTTCATTTCATTTTGAAATATAAATATAAATTTATATTTATATTTGAAATATAAATATAAATTTTTTTGCAAGTTTTACCTTCTTGGTGTACTTATTTTTGTTTTCTTCACACTATTACATATTTACATTTTCTATGAGGAATTTAAAAAGCATTCATACTCCTTAGAAGGGTACAGTTCTTCTAAAGAGCTTAACATAAGCAAGGGAAAGAAGACAAGGTATTTCTGGGGCCCTGTGGAGTGTGACTTCCATTACTCACTCAGTCAAGCGTCATTAAGGTGCTTGGGGGACCAGAATTGCTGGTAGTGCATTTCTGCCATAGATTGATGTGACTCCAGCCTATGCATTTTATTATGGAAACTAGACCACAGTTATACTACAAAGAATAGTTTGAACTGTGTTCAGCTCAGCTGCCTCTTTGTTTATTCAGTACATTTAATATAACAAAATTTAATTATAAAAAGTATGTAAGGGATCAGAGTTGAATCTTTAATACCAATACCTAAGCAACAGAAAAATAGAAATATTTATCAGGATACTGAGTACCATTGCTACATTGCTTAATAAGCAACAGAAAAACATTAATGCAATAATAAATACTTTTTCCCCTATAGGAACGAAAATTGAACACTTTGCAAAAATTGGATGGAAAAACCATAAACACTCAGTTAATAACCCGTAAGTATTTCAGAAATATCATGAAAACTTGGATTAACCTACCATATGTCACTGTATAGTTGAGAAGCAAATGTAGGGTCTGAAAGATATTAACTAGAAGTTTTATTTTTTCTTATAGAAGGCTGGTGCTTGCTAGGCATGTGATCTTAACACTTTGAGGGGCTGAGGTAGGGAGATCATAAGTTTCAGTCCAGTCTGGAGAACTTACCAAAGCAAGAGAGTGTCTCAAAGTAGCTCAGTACCAAGGCCCTGGGTTCGATTCCCAATACCCTACACATGTACTCATAAAAGTTGGTATGTACTGTAATAGTAGTAATGTGGGAGTCTAAAACAGGACAGTTGAAAGTTTGAGCCTAGCCCTGGGTTCAAATCCCATTAGAGAGAGAGAGAGAGAGAGAGAGAGAGAGAGAGAGAGAGAGAGAGAAGAAAAAATTAAATAAATGTAATTTAAAAACTAAGAAACAAAACTTGTTCCTAACTTTTGACAACTTTTCAGTTCCAGTTTTTGATTTGTTTATACTTAAAATAACATTAATGCTTAATAACTTAAAAAACTCCAAGTGACTAATACTAAAAGATAACTGGGGCTGAGGGATGGATCTCAGTGGTAGAACTTGTACTTAGCATACGTGAGGTCCTGGGTTCAATCCCCAGCACCAAAATAAGTTTGTCAAATGTACATTAGTTAAGAATTTCTAACTCTTACTCCACTAAAATAATATGATTATATCCTTAAAGTAATCTGAAATAAAATTACACCAAATGTTGTTAACAGATCAAAAATCTTTAAATCCCTAGTGCTGAGTACAATGCCTGGCCCATAACAGGTTCTCAGTACTTGCTTAACAAAAAATTGAATTTGATGTCACATCCCTAGACTCTATGAAAGCAGCACCACATGGGTAGTCCATTTCTTGTACTGATAATACAATTATCCTAGACTGGATAACTTATAAAGAGAAGAGGTTGATTTTGGTTCACAGTTCTGAAAAAGCAAGGTTGGAGTAGGCAGAGACCCAAGGTGATGGAGGGCATCACAAGGCAAGATACAGGGTTCATCCACATGGATCTGTGTCTCTCCCAGTCTCTCTTTTGTAAGACCACTAGGATTCAATTGTGAGGATCAATTACCTTGCTAACCTTGATGACTTTACCTACTCATAATCATTTCCCACAGGCCCCACCTCTAAACATCATAGTCGGATTAAGTTCTCCTCTCTTAATACCTCAATAGGTACTAAATTTCAATTTATAAAGTCTTGGGGGACACACTGAAACTAGCATTGCATGGTAATAAAAGTAGTTAGGTTCATTAGATTCCAAACTGGGTCACTGTGCTGAGTACATGCATTTATATTTAATTACTTTAAGGACTAAAGGGCAGATTGAACTCACGTTCTCTCTTTTCTGCTTTATTTATTTAGTAAGTACAGGGTCTACAGGGTCTCACTACGTAGATTGAACTCATAGTGATCTGTCTGTTTTCAGCCTCTCAAGGGCTGAGATTACAGGGATGCACCACCGCACCCAGTCTCAATTGCTGTCTCGGCGCTTCCCAGGGGTGGGGCTGGCACAGTTTGTGGTGCTGGGGATTAAACCCTGGCCCCTGTGCTGTGCCTAAGTAGGAGCTTTAGTCTAATGAGCTATCTGGCCAACCTCTGTTTTTTTTTTTTTTTTTTTTTTTTTTTTGATAGTATACAGCAGCTCAGACTAGATCCCCTAAATAGCCCAGGCTGACCACAAATTTATGATCTTCCTGCCTCAGCCTTCTGAGTGCTGGGATTATAGACGTGCACCATGTCTGGTTTTTTGTTTTCATTTTATGGATGAGGGCTATGATGCTTATAGCAATTTTAACATGCCTAAATTCTAAGTAGTGGCAACATTATATAAACATATATTTCACTATATTATATGCTTCTTGATGATAAGACCTACTTTTTTTTTTTTAGTGTATTTGGTACAAGGTCTTACAACCTGGACTCATAGTGATCCTCCTATTTTCAGCCTCCCCAGCATTGGGATTACAGGCATGCACCACCATGCCTGGTTTGGGTGACCAATACTGTGTGCCTGGAGTTCTGGGGCTGGGACTGCATGCAGTACCAGGGATTGAACCTGGTCTTTGTGCTTGCCAGGCAGTGTTTAGATTGCTGAGTTATCTCCTCCAGCCCTGGGTAATGTTTTCAGTAGTATAGTGCACAGGAGTGTTGATAGTGGGCATTCTTTTCCCAAATTTGATTTTAGAGGGAAAGCACTCAGCTTTTCCCCACTTAATATGATGTTGGCTGTTGATTCTCATAAGTGGCTTTTTGTCAGATTGAGATAGAGTCCTTCTATATTTTCTTTAGGATTTGTCTTCATTATGAAATGAAAAAGAAAGTGAAAGACTTTTTCTCAGCTTTTGATAAAGTCTAATACTCGTTTGTGCTTAAAACCCTGTAGAAAATCAGAATAGATGGTCTTTACCTCAACTTGATAAAAGGCATCTATGTCAGACCAACATTCAACATCATACTAAATGGGATAAAAGCTAAAAACTTTCTCTCTAAAATCAGGAATAAGGGCTGGGGAGATAGCTCAGTAGAATAAGTGCCTGTCTGGACAATACAGAATTTTGAGTTCAATCCCCAGTACTGCAAAAATAACTACTAAATAAAGTCAGAAATAAGATAGAGATATCTACTGTCACCTCTCCTATTCAGTATAGTTCCGAAAACATTAGCTACAATAATTAGACAAGAGAGAGAACTAAAAGGAGTAAGAATAGGGAAGGAAGAAGTGAAATTATTGCTTACAGATGACATGAGAAGACCCCAAAAACGCCACCAAAAGACTTCTAGATTTAATAAATGCATTATTGTAGCTGGGCATGGTGGCACATGCTTAAAATCCCAGCACTTGGGAGGCTGTCACAGGAGGATCATTGTGAGTTTCAGACCAGCCTGGGCTACAAAGTGAGCTCTGGGCCAGCCTAAACTGCATAGTGAGACTGTATCAAAAAGACAAAACAAAACAAAACAAAAAAAAAAAAAAAAGAAAAGAAAAAGAAAATTTAGTATTGTAGTGGAAGACAAAGTTAACACTGTGAAAGTCAGTATGGAGATGCCAATAAACTAAAATTAGAAGTCCCATTTACATAAGTATTTTCCCAGAATTAAAAACATCCCATAGCGATATATGTGCACCCATGTTTATAGCAGCACAATTTGTAATAGCTAAATCTTGAAACCACCCAAATTCCATCACCCTAGGAATGGATAAAAATGGTGTGGTGTTTTTATATAATGGTGTATTACTCAGCTATAAAGAAAGATAAACACAGTGTTCTTGTCAGTTAAATGGGTGCAACTAGAGGCCATACTCATGTGAATTAAATCAAACTCACATGTATAAACATCATACGATCTCCCTAGTGTAAGAAATTGAAAGAGTAAATAAGATCCAAAAGGTACAACAGAACCTGTATTCCCCGTGGTAGCCACAGCCCCAAGCTGCATGAGAACACGAAATCCCGTGAGAAATCAGGCCTCACTGGAAACACTGAGCAGACATTGGAGAACTACTTCTCAAGAACTGAGGCAACTTGAAACGGTGACTAATAAATATACCAAAAGAATATGGCTGCACAGACCTCAGAATCTGATCAGATAAAACAGTTTAGGGAATTCCTGGGAACCTACAATAAACTTACAGAAACCTGCTTTTTGGACTGTATTAAAGACTTCACAATAAGTAAAACCTGAAGAGATCACCTGTTCAGAACAGTGCTGACAGAAATATTTTAAAATGACACAAAGAATATCCATGAGATTTGAGGAATACCATACTTAGCAGAACGAAGCCCTGGCAGCTAAAGCAGTACTTCTTGGCCAGCCTCGATAGAGAAGTCCCTGCAGATGGACTTGAGTGGAGGCTGCCGTAGCTGTAGTGCTAGGAAAGAGGATCTATCGAGTAGAATCTCTGGAAGCGGTGGGCACTGTGTCAAACAACTGTCATGACTATGCGGCAGATGGAAACCACTGGAGAAACAAAATTACTACCTGTCAGAGTAGTCAGAATAAAAGGTCTTATTTTATTTTGTTGAAGTGACATTTCATGAGGCCTTAAGATTCAGCAGTTTGGTCCCTTCATCAGAAAGATAAGCCACTGTTTCTTCAGTTGTGACTGTTAATGTTAATGAAAATTACAGGTTCAATCATGTAAGAGAAAAATTTATTATTGAAAGTGAAATAAATGGAAATATCACTAAAAAAAAGGTACAGTAGACATTGTGAAAGGGAAAAAAAACTGCTCAAGAGGAAAGAACACCTGGGATAGGGCAAAGAGGAGAGAAAGGAAGGTATATATGTATACATATTTATATGTTAGCTAAGGTAATTGCACTACTAATTTTTGTTGGTTCATTGAAAAGAGTAGTGTTTACATTGTTCAATAGATCTTACATGCCTGTATCTGGTAGTCTGAGCAACTACTTTGAAGATAATATGTAACGTAATAACCATTGTTAATTTTCTATCACCTTGTTTTGAAATTCTGTATTGGTTTTATTTTTTATTTTATTTGAAATGTAAAAAGCTTTTCCTCATCTGTTGATATGACCATACGATTTTTGTCCTTGCTTTTGTTTGTGTGCTTTATTACATTTATTGTTCTGTGTTATGTTGAGCCATTTGCATCCCAAGGGATACATTCTATTTCCCAGTATCTTGTTCAGGATTTTTGTATCTATTTCTCAATCATTAAATGTAATGTCTGTTGTGATTTCATCTTTTTCATTTATAATTATACTGAATTAGATATCCTCTTTGCTTTTGGGTAGTAAGATTGGCTAAGGATTTTATTCTTTCTAAGAACCAGCTCTTCGATTCATTGATATTTTATATTGCTTTTTGGTCTCAATTCTATCAATTTCTGCCCTGATTTCCTTTGTTATAGTAGGTTTGCATCTGGATTGTTGTTGTTGTTTTTTTTTTTTTTTTATGAGACCTTCATCAGTTTATTTATTTGAAGTCACTTCTTATGGGGGCATTTATAGCTATAAACCTCCCTCTTACACATTTATTGTATTGCATAAGTTTTTCATGTTCCTATTTTTTATGTATGTGTTGAGCCTTGAGCTCAAATAGAGTAAAGAATTTATTGTTGATACAGAGTAGAGGCTTCACTGTCTCTTTAGTTAGGTTCTGTTTTCCAGTGATGTGTTCTTGTTTTTAATTTTGAAGCTGTATTCCTTTTTTTTTTTTTTTTTTTTTTTTGGAGGGGGAAGGGTCTACAGGGTGTTCAGAGTCTTGCTACTGCATTGAACTCATAGCAATCTGCCTGTTTACAGCCTCCCAAGAGCTAGGCTTACAGGTGCGAACCACCACGCTCACTCTGTGAAGTTGTATTGCTAATTCAGCCTACTTAATTTAATTGATTTAGTCCTGTAAAGGGACCGTAAGGGGAGAATTTCTACTGGTTATAATAATATCAAAAGATCCAAGCATGCATCAATTATTAACATTAAAACTTGTTTTGATAGTTTCACCCTTTTGTTAGTACTCCTCATGACGCTATTAAACTACTGTTTGTGATCTCTTAAAACTGTAAGGAATTGTGTTGCTGGGCGGAGGAATTGGTAGCTGTAAAGTTTCCTGGCTTTGAGGCTCAAAAAAGGAGCTGTTGCCCGGCGGGATGGCTCAGTGGTCTAAAGCGCCTGCTTGGGAAAGCATGGTCGGATTCAGGGACCGTGGTTCAATCCCCGGCACCACATGCTGCGCCAGCCCTGCCCTCGGGGCGAGCTGAACTGGCCATAGGAATGAGTGACTAAACAAACAAAGGTTCTGAAAAAAGGAGCTATTGATTTTCCCTAGGGACTAAAGTTCCTATGTCCTTCCTATTTTAACTCCTTGCTTAACCAGGTATACATTTATTCTTCTTAAGGAATTTCATTCATTCATCAAACATGTGTTCAATAGCCTGTATATGCAAGCCAATCCTCCGAGGCTGTAGCAGTGTGTAAGACACATGAGTTTCTTGCACTTGAACATATTCTCTTATGTATTATAAATTCTCAAGTATGTTGGGTAGGCAGATATTATTTCTGGATATTATTTTGTCATTTAAAATTTTTACCCAGCCATGAAAAATCTTCTGGGTTTGATTCAGAAACTTTATTTATTTTATTTTATTTTATTTTATTTTTGTCTTTTTGAGACAGGGTCTCACTATGCAGTTCAGGCTGGCCTTGAGCTCACTTTTGTAGCCCAGGCTGGTCTCGAACTCACACCGATCCTCCTGCCTCAGCCTCCCGAGTGTTGGGATTACAGGCGTGCGCCACCATGCCCGGCTGATTCAGAAACTTTAGGTAGTGCCCTCTTGTATTAGATATTGCTTGACCAGTGATAAAGAGAATTCTGGGTGTGCTGACCAGTTATCAGGAGTTCTGTGTTACCTATGTCTGTATAAGGTTTGAGATGAACTCCTGGGAATGAAGTTATCTCTTTTCTTTTTTCCCTTCCAGTTCCTTACCTTAACCCTTATTGTTTATTGCCTTAATTTTCCCCCAATCTCTTCACTGATTTACTTTCTTTTAGTAATGCTCTTTACTACACCTCTGGAGTACCTCACCCTTCTTGCTGAAGTGTAGATCTGCTCTTGTCACATCTCAGTTTAATACCCTTGAATATTTTTCACTTTTCAGTGTAACATGTAGTTGCCATCTGACCCTTGCTCATTCTTCTGCTCCATCTTCATTTTGTCCCCACCTTGCTTCCCAACCTCTTTGCTTTAGTAGACAGCTGACAGGCTCTGCATGTGTGCTGCTTCAGCCAGGAAGTTTTTAGCTCTTCATTTTTATTTATTTCTAGGCATCTGGATTTAGTGCACAGATATCCATGTGCTTCAGTAGGACTCCACATAACATTTCTGTCACGACATTTATTGTTTTGTACTCACTAGAATTGTGTGTTTCTTTACCACAAATCACACTGGGAAGTTTGAGGATAAGGGCTGCACCTTGTACAGGACATGGTGCAGATGAGATACTTTCTGCATGTGGGTCATGATCAAAGTTAACTTTGGAAGTGCAGGTGCTTGGCACATAGATTTTGGCATCTAAACTTTGACTTGCTTAGGAATTTCTCTGTAGTTAACATTATCTTTACTAAACTCCTTTGTGATGCAGTTTTCTCTAGAGTAATTTCTAAAGCAATCTGATTGTATTGTTAGAAGAGTCAAAGGGAATAAAAATACATTTATTCTTTGCAGTGACCAGAATAGAAATGTGTTTCTTAGAGTGAAACAATTTATTACAGAATTTCTGCACAGATTTAAGAGTTCCAGTAGCATTTACTAAATGTGCTTCATATCATCACTACAAAAGATGGCTGAAATGCAAGTCATTTAATGTTGCTTTTAAGGAATTTTTATTTTATAATTCACAAGGAAAAACTACTATGTTCTCTTGTACTCCCCACCTAGTCTCACACAAGCTGAGTGCCTGCAGCTCCGTCCTAGCACAAACCATCAGCATTAACACAGACTGGATGAGTTGGGGCCTCAGCCCTTTACAAGTGTCTCAGTTACTTTTTACTCATTGCTGGGACAAATACCCAATACTCAAAATGAAGGAAGAAAAGGTTTATTTAGCTCACAGTTACTGGAGGTTTCAGTTCATACTTGGCTGGATCCAAGGTAGAGAAGCACAATGCAGATAGCATCCAGTTCATGGTGGTAGAACAGCAACAACGCAACAGAGGCAACCGACCAACCAGGGTAGCAGAGCAACAGCGCTAGTCTGTCTCTCTGTCTCTCTTTAAATTACATCAGGCTCTCTGCCTCAGCCTATCGGCCTCAGGCCACACCTATAATTCCCAGCAGTACTCAGACCAATAATCTCATCAGTACTAAAACACATAATCCTAGTGACTCATGAGTCAAGTCTCAAACTCTAGAAGTCCCCGCCCCATGATTGCATGAGGCTGTGGGGGGATAGCTAGACATAAACCATAACAACAAGTTTGCCCTCACTTCAGCCAGGCCATCATATTACTGGCTGGCTATAAATCCCAAGTGTCTAGGGACACCTACCCTTCAGGTTTGGTGGCTCCTTAGAAGAACTCAGAACTCAAGAAATATAATTATACATATAGCTTTCTTTTGAAGGATACACATCAGGAACAGTCTAATAAGAACCTAGGGCTAGGTCTGGGAGGGCCCTACTACAGAGCATTCATGCCGCTGTCTCCATGGAGGAAGGAAGGATGGGCTATCTTCCTGTCATCCCTTCTGTACATCAAGGTGTTTCCCAGAAAGGCAGCCCTTCTGTAACTGAACTTTTTATTAGGCATTGTGTAGGCATGCTCAGTAAATCACTGACCACATAATTAAACTCAGTCTCCAGCTTTACTCTTCTTATGTTCAACTAGCTCAAAAATCTAAAGCTAGTGTGTACATAGCTGTTTATCTGGTGATCTGGAAGACAACTGTGACTTAACACCTCATTATATAACAAAGATCCTGTCATCACTCAGGAGACTCTTAAGGGTTTCACAAGTGCCATGGCATGAACCCAGGACAGAGACAGCCAAATTTTGTATTATACAGCATAGGCATTAGGTAATTAAACATTGAAAAAAATTATTAAAATTATTTACTTAACGTTGAAACTGTCATCATCTATATTTGTTGTGAAATGAGTGTCCACATGTTATTATCTCTCTAAATAAGGGCAGATATTTTTAGTGAAAGCTGCAATTACTACCTCATATTTTATAACTCCTTCTTTTGTATTTAGATATTCCCAGTTCCAAGAAGAATACAGTTTAGATGAAATAATGGCATCTCGAAATATTTTTGATTATTTGACTATCTTACAATGTTGGTAAGAAAAACTTATTTTAGTATTTAATAGATAAATGCAAATGCTCCCCTACCTGCCTTTCCTTCTGTGGTTAAACTTTGGACTCTATCTGGGTGTAGCTTTTTTTCGACTCCTATACTGGGGCAAGTTACCCATATTGTAAGGGTAGTAGTACTCTTACTACCTATTCTTACTCAAACTTTTGGCTCCCTTGAGAACTACTTCCTTCCTCTTTCAAGACTTCTAACTACTTTGGCTGCTTTTAATAAATTAGGAGGCCAGTGGAGTCCAAAGATTTTTTTCATTGAACATTTTGTAGATGTCCAGTGTAGGAAAGTAGACCCCTCTGCAACTGTAGGCAAGTGTAAAATTAAAATAAGGAAAAATTATCATTTTAATGATAATAATTTGTTGTATCTTGTGAATTGACTGGCAGAGTCCTAGAAGATTAGATGAGTACCATGTAGCTCCTGACTGTGTCCTGTTGTATCCTTGGCTGTAGCCTGGAGAAGCTGGCTGGGATGCAGTTAGTTGAGTCCCATCAAATTTTATCTGATGCAATCTCAAGATCTTCCCACTGAGAATGTCCTGCTGAGCTTATAGAGTGATCTTATATCTACAAACTTCCTTCACAACTTGCTCTAAGGGAAAGATCTTTTCTTTTTTTTACTTTTTAAAAACTATTTATTTATTCATGTCATGGTGGTTCAGCCTGCCCTGGGAGTGGGGCTGGCACAGCATGTGGTGCTGGAGCTTGAACCGTGGTCCCTGCGGTTGCCTAAGTAGGTGCTTTAGACCACTGAGCTGTCTCACTGGCCCCAAGAAAGATCTATTTTAAAGATCTCTTTGCAGTTTTAACCATGGACTTTCTGGTGGGCCTTATCTTCTTCTTTCTCAGTTTCCCATAGGATTTCAGGACTCTGAAAAATGGAAGATAGCAAAATTGGAGCTACATGGGCCTATAACAGAATCTTTATTGTACTTGGATGGGAAATAACCTTTTGGATTCTTCTAAAAGTCACCGGAAAGTTGCCTTTTGCATCTGCAGAGGCACATCCAGGCCTCTTGGCAATGAGAATGTCAGGAGAGATGCTAGAGAACAAGCAGTGGCTGACAGCATTAAGGATCCCATTACAGGCTCAGTCTTTGGTAGAAAGCATGGGTGTTTTTTAACTGTGGATCTCACAGAGAAGACAGTGCTCCCCTCAGCAAGCATAGTCAGTCTGTCTTCTCTTGCCCTCTTCTGAGATCCTAGGATTGAAGTAGGTCTGGATTTAATTATTTCCACTTTATCTTAGTCCCACTTCAGATGGTGCTGCAGCAGCAATTCTGGCCAATGAAGAATTCGTGCAGAAGAATGGCCTAGAATCCAAAGCTGTGGAAATTTTGGCACAAGAGCTGGTAACTGATTTCCCAAGTACATTCGAAGAAAAAAGTGTTATTAAAATGGTATGTCTGAGATTCTGTTTATTAATCAGACTGAAAAGTGGTATTTAAAATATCAAGGTGATGTTTTGTTGATATCTGCTTTGGAAGTTATTTACTTGCAAAAAAAATAGCCTAGAAATTATAACAATCCTTAAAAAAGATCTGTTAAGGGGAAACATGGTGAGAATAGGTGCTTCTTATAATTAGGATATGAGTAGATGGCTTTGATTGACTGGATGTGCTGTTTGTTTTATATGAGTTGACAGGATATACCCAGAATTCCAGTCTTACAGAATTAAGGAAAGACAAGCCTGTTTCTGGGGGGGAATTATCTTTTCTTTCTGTGATGAGGTCTCATTGTGCTACCAGGCTGGCTTTGAATTCTTGGATTCCAGTGATCCTCTTGCTTAACACTTAGCACTTCAAAAAGCTTGATTAGAGAGCATTCAAGATGGCTAACGAGAGGCTCCCAGCATCTTCCTGCTCCTCCATAGAACAAATTCAAAATAGTTAGAGCATATCTGTTTATTGAGGTAAGTAATCATGGGCTATGCTGACATTCACTAGAGGACAGAGAGACTCCGGGAAATGCAGAGACTTTGGAGAGTGGAAGAGAGGGTAAAACAGAGCCCCTAGCACCAGTATTTTTGAAGTACAGCAGAGGAAGTGATACAGGTGAAAGGAGCTTTTTAAGTCATTCAGGCTAGCTTTGAACTTACTATGTAGCCCAGACTGGCTTTGAATTTATGGCAATCCTGCCTCAGCTTCTGAGTGCTGTGGTTATGGATGTGTACTACCGTATCTGGCATTCTTCTTTTTAATATTTATATTTTTCTTTTCTTTCCTCTTTTTTTAGTTTTGCCCTTTTTCACTTTTTTCTGCTTTCTCTTTTTACTCCCATACCCTTTTTAAATCACTTATTTATTTGGTACAGGGTCTTGCTATGCTGCTTGTATCCATATTGATCCTCCTGTCTCAACCTCCCCAGTGCTGGGCTTCCAAGCATGGGCCACCACACCCCATTCTGGTGGCCAGCGAGCTCCCCTTGCATCTCCCCTCCCCAGGACTTAGGGCTAGCATGGCATGCAGTACCAGGGATTGAAGCTCAGTCCTTGTACTTGCCAGGCAGCTGTTGAGACTGTTATCTCCCCAGCTCTCCCTTTCAGAATTTAATCTTAGTTTGATTTTTTAGCTTTTATTTTATGTATTTTCCCCCACAGTCTTTTCTGTTGTTGATTGTGTTATAGTTATTTTTATTTGATTTTTACTTAACATTTAAAAATATTTTTTTTCTTTTTCTTTCTTTCTTTTTTTTTTTTTTCTTTCTTTCTTTCTTTGTAATGCTGAGGATTGAGCCCAGCACTTCAGGCTGAGTTGGTATTGAGCTGCACTCCCAGCCCAGCTTAACTGGAGTTCACCTTGTTCCAGCTGTGACCTAATTCTACCTGGACCATGGTGGACACTTCACCTTAATGAATGGGGCTAGGGCGGGTAGGGGGGCTGGGGGAGGTGAACTCTAATCTAGTTGATGATCCATCTCAAAGCAAGCATAATTAGAAATGCTTAAAGTCACACTCTTGGAAACCACTCCCATAGCAATTACAGAGAGAAATAGCACAACTATTGTGAACATCATACCTCTGAGGAACCTTAGCATCTATTGTCCCCATATGCTGTCAGTTCGTCCTATGCTTCTAAGACTGGAAGTGAGTGCCACAAGAGGGAGCTACAACTTCATCCCTTGTCTTCCCCATGAACCAAATGGAGCTACACCAATGACAACACAGGATAAGAATTCCCAGGCCATGACCACAAATGAAACAGCCAGTAGCAGAATTGCTTTCAGTTATCAGAGCTGATGTCAACAAAGTCTAAGGAAACAGCAACATCCGTTAGAGCAGTGGTTCGCAACCTTTCTAATGCTGTGACCCCGCAATACAGTTCCTCATGTTGTGGTGACCCCAAACCAAAAAATAATTCTGGTGGCTACTTCAAAACTGTAATTTTGCTAGTTATGATTTGGAATGGCTTTAGGCGACCCCTGTGTTTTGGTTGTTCGACCCCCGCCGGGGTTGTGACCCACAGGTTGAGAACTGCTGGGCTAGAACGTTTTGTCTCATTGTAGGAGTAACTATAAAGGCTGTACCCTACATGCTCTTTCTATTCCACACCTATTTGAACCACCAAATGGAATCCTATCTTGTAAGACTCCAGGGGACATTGTCAGAAGAAGGCTGCTTACTAAGAATCTTAAAAAAAAAAAAAAAAAAAATGGAAGAGATGTACATCCCAACAGATCCACAGATAACCTCAAAAGAGAAGAAATAAGAAAAAACAAGGCAATATGAAACCTCATAAAGTTCATAACTCTAGTGACAGACAAGCTCAGAAAATATGAGTGCTAAACCAGCTCTAGAGAAAATACTCAATATTTTTGTAGAAACAATGAATTGGACACATCTAAAAATAGAGGAAATTACTGAGGTCAGTGGATAAACAGCAACAATAAGCATCAAGAAAAAAATGATACACTAACAGATAAAGAAGGCAATCATACTAGATACTATATCTCAATAATATCTCTCAGCGGGGCGTGATGGCTCACTCCTGTAATCCCAGCACTCAGGAGGCTGAGGCAGGAAGATTGGTGTGAGATCGAGACCAGCCTGGGCTACAAAAGTGAGCTCAAGGCCAGCCTCAACTGCATAGTGAGACCTTGTCTCAAAAAGGCAAAAAAATAATATCTCTCAATGTTAACAACCTCAACTCCTCAATCAAAAGGCTTAGACTGGCAGTCTAGATCAAAAAGCAGAATCCAGCAGTCACTTGTATTCAAGAAACTCATCTAATCAAAAGGTATTCATAAAACTTACAGGAGAGAAAACAAAATAATATCCATCATTTTCAGCAGCACAGGGTGATTTTTCCAAAACAGATCATACACTAATCCACAAAGCCAGCTTAAGTAAATATAAAGGAGTTGAAATCACCCCCTGTGTACTATCCAGTCACTGTGCAGTGAAAGTTGAAATCAGTGACTGAAGAAATTTCAGAACAGGCAAAAGCTCTTCAAAAATTAATAACATTCCTAAATAACCAGTGTATCACAGAAGACATCAAAGAGGAAATTAAGAAATTTCTAGAAGTTAATGTCAATAACTATACAATTCAGTGAATTTTCTGGGACACTACAAAATCAGTTCAAAGAAGAAAATTCACTGAAAGCAACAGTTACATTAGTAAAACAGAACAAGCCCAAATAAATAATCTTATAAGAAATCTTAAGATGCTTGAGAAACAACAAACTAGCCTCACAAAATTAAATGGTGAAATTATAAAGATGAGAGCTGAAATCAAAGAAATTGAGACTAAAAAACCTTTTGAAATTGTATAAGTCAAAGAGCTGGTATTTTGAAAGACTATTAAATAGAAAAGCCTTTAGCAAGATTCACCAAGAGAGAAAAGACCTCAATCAATGCAATTAGAAATAAAAAGAGGAAATCACAATAGACACTGTCAAAATCCAGAGATAGTAACTGCTTTGAAAAATTATATTCCAACAAATTAACAATTTTAGAGGTGGGCAGATTCCTAAACACATACAAACTACCCAAGAAGACATAAATAATTGGCTTGGATAACAACAATGATAAGCAGTGAAATTGACACAGTAATAAAGAATCTACCGACAAAGAAAAGCCTAGGACCTAATGGATTCACTGCTAACCTCTACAAAGCCTTTAAGGATCTACACCAATACTCCTCAAGTTCTTCAAGGAAAGTAAAAGTGAAGTGCTCCCAAATGCAATTATAGAAGCCAGTGTCGCCTGTTTCCCAAATCTGTGGAAAAAATCCAACTAAAATAGAGACCATAAATGAGCATAATGAACATAAATGCAAAAATCCTTAACAAGATATGACCAAGTAGAATGTGGTGCATTATTAAAAAGATGACTCATCATGAATAAGTGTTTCACCCCAGAGATGCAAGGATGGCTCAAAATATATAAATTCTTAAATGTAGTACATTGTTTAAATAGGAGCAGAGTAAAAAACACTGCTTCATGATAAAAGACCTAAAGAAAATAGGTATAGAAGCACAATTCCTGAACATGATAAACTATGTGTGACAAACCAATAAAAGCATTCGTCCTAACATCAGGAACAAGACAAGGATTCCACTACTACCTCTTCTATTAAACATAGTACTTACATTTGTCAGAGCAATTTGACAAGAGAAAGAAATAAAAGGGGTACATATAGAAAAGGAAGAAATCAAATTATTTGTAGACGATATGATACTAGACATGCAAGATCCAAAGAATTCTACCAAAAAATGCTTAGAATTAATAACCATCTTCAACAAAGTATGATATAAGATCAATACACTAGTATTTGTGCAGACTGACACTGAAAGGAGTGAGAGGAAATTATGAAAACTATACCACAACAGCTGGTTCAGGAAAAATGACATATCTAGGAATTAACCACGAAAGTGAAAGACCTTTACAGAGAAAACTACATTCCTCTGAAGAAGACTGAAGAGAACATTAGTGAATGGAAAGATGTCCCTTGCTCCTAGATGGGCAAAACCAACATTATCAAAATGACCATAGTTCCAAATGTTAGCTGGGTGTGGTGCATACCATAATCCCAGCACTTGGAAGGCTGAGGCAGGCAGATAATTGCTAGATTGAGGCTAGCCTATTTGAGCTACATAGTCTGAGCCGTCTGAAATATGGAGTGAGACCCTGTTTCAAAAATTAAACTAAAACAAAACAGTTATACAGATTCAATTCAATGCCAGCGTGCAGCATACTTCCACAAAGTGTTTAGGTCATCATACTATAGCAATGTATGTGTAATAATGTTTATGGCAGCATAATTTGTACTAGCTAAATCCTGCCAGCAGGCTATATATCCTGTCAACAGATGATGTGGTATTTACATTTAATAGGACACTACTCTGCTATGAAAAGTGACACATTTGGAACATCTGTAGGAAAAGGGATGCACCTGGAAAATAAAAGAATTAAGTGAAATAAATCAGACACACAAACTTAAATACCATATGGTGTTTCTCATTTGAGTGAGGCAAAGTACAAACAAAAAATGACAAAGGATGGATAGAGACAAGGGGACAGATCTCTTACAATAGGGGTCAAAGGGAACAAAGGTGAGGGATGAGGAAGAGGGAAAGGGGAAATGAGAGGAATAAAGATATGTCCTGTTAAGGGACCTAGTAACCCCAGTTAATGTAAACACTATATGCTGTTATCATGAGCTAAGACAAATAGTATCAACAAGTTCAAAAAAGAAGGTCGGGGAACCAAATGGGAGAGGGAAAGAGTAGGGAAAGGGATTTAAAAAATAATAATAAGCTGGGCTGGAGTGATAGCTCAGTGATCTAAATACCTGCCTTGCAAGCACAAGGAACTAACTGAATTTGATCCCCAGTTAGTTGTGCCAGCTCCAGAACCTGGGTGCACTGAACCAGGTATGGTGGCACACTGCTGTAATCCCAGTACTGGGGAGACTGAGATAGAAGGAGCACTGTAAGTCTGAACTGTGTAGTGAGACCCTATATCCAATAAATAAATGAAAATCTATAATATGTATATGTAGGCACCCCACAAGAAGACTAATTGCATGAATTGCAAGCATGTACCAATAAAATTTAAAAATTAAAAAAAGGAAATCTATGGAAAACATGCTTAATATTGTTAGCCATCAGAACAATGCATTGAGATTCCATTGCACCTCAGTCAGAGTGGCTATTAACACTGGTGAGCCTGCAAAGAGAAAGGAAGCCTAGTGTACTCTTGTAGGCATATAAATTACTATAGCCACTCTGGACACCAGATAGAGATTCCTCAAAAGAGTTACAATAGAAATGCCATATGATCCACATATCTACTCCAGTGTATATCCAGAGGAAATTACATCAGCATGGAAGACAGATAGTATACTTGCATACCTGTGTTTTTTGCAGCATTGCTCACAGTAGCTAAGATGCCTGTTAACAAATGAATGGATACAAAATTATATATATATATATATATATGTCATACCATGGAGCATTATTTGGCTATAAAGAGTGAAGTCATGACATTTGCAGGATAGTGGACAGAACTGAAGAATATAATAAGTGAAATAAGCTGGACACAGAAAGTCAGATGCCACAAGTTATCTCTCATATGTGGTTCCCTGAAAAAAGATGACCTGAAAACAGGAAAGGAACTTTTAAGAAAGAAAGGGAATGGGAGTAGGGGGTCCAGAACAGAGGGCAAGATGGGGTAGAAGTGACCAGGGCATGACATACATTTGTATGTAAGTTTCACATTAATTAATTTATACAGTTAGTGTGTTATAATAATTTTAAAATCCTGATTGTAGATTTGTGCAAAATGGAGAAAGTGAAAAAAGAATGTTGAGATTTAGGACTAGTTGAATATTTGAAGATTCTGTCCTCCTCCACAGGCAAATTATATAGTAAATTATAGTTTACAAACTGATTTTACATTGTGAATTTGAAAATTACCTTACAACTTACCTAAGGTCAAAAAGTTAGGTTTTGGTAAAGGTGGACCTTATATTCAAGTTTTCTGGTTGTTGTACATTTTCTATTATTCCAGTTTTATTTCTTGAAGAAAATGTAAGTTTTCGTATTCTTTTATTATATAAGACCAAAGGCTTAAAAGCATAGGCTTTGTAAGAATGGTCTGAATCCTCTATGATTTTCTGAAAGAGGGTTGTGTATTTTATATAGAAATTCCTTCATATTTTTAATATGTCTCACTTATAATGATATGTTGACAAGTATTTTCATTTTACCACAATTATCCATTGTGATTTAATAGAATATTCTTAACTTAGAACAGAGATGATCTGAGGAATTCTGAATCCTCTCATATGGATCTTATGATACCTTATTTAAACTTCTGTATTTTATACTATACCATTTATATGTGCATCCTCCATCCTGGGTATTATTTTATTTGGGCTTTCCATGTAACACAGACTCAAATGAGATTTCAATGTGTAGTATTTTAAACTGTTACACTTTTGCATGTATTAATCTCATAATACTTTTCTAAAAGGCCAGTTGTGGTGCCCTACATTTACATATGGTTTTGGTTTTAGGCTGGCTATGATATGACTAAAGAAGCTGCCAGAAGATGTTATGAGAAATCAGGCCTGGGACCACATGATATTGATGTAATAGAACTTCATGACTGCTTTTCTCCAAATGAACTTCTTACTTATGAAGCTCTAGGACTCTGTCCAGAAGGTAGTATCTTTGAGGCGGGCAGATTAGTTGATTAAATTTCACTGAGAAAGCTTTAATTTCACTATTAAACAGCAGAATTCACAATCTGCCTTTCCCTCCACGTTGGCTGTGCCTGAGATCAAAGTGCGTGCCAACAGTTTTAGTGGACTTTCTTAGAACATGAAGTTTTAGATAATGCGAGTAACAAAGTAACACTGTAAAAATAATTTGTTACACAATACAATATACTTTTAAATTTTAAAAAGGATATAACACTGCACTCAACATCCCAAATATTTTTCTTTCCTCTGTGTGTGTGTGTGTGTGTGTGTGTGTGTGTGTGTGTGTGTGTGTGTGTGTGTGTTTCTGTAGATTAAACCCAAGGCCTTTACACTGAGATGCATCCCCAGCCTTTTTCTCATTTTTTAGTTTTGAGTTAGATCTTACAAAGTCATTAAGTTGCCTGGGCTGGGTTCAAACGTTTGAGCTTTCTGCCTCAGCCTTCTAAGGGGTGGGATTGTGGGTATGGGTACTTCTAATTGTAAGCTAAAGACTTACAGAAAGGAAAATGGAAAAAGTGGCTGGGAACATCTGAAAAAGGTTTTCTTTAATTTCTAAAGTGTACTGTTTTCCTTTGCCACCAGTGCTATAGAAAAGCTGTAGTTGGTTTATTTCTTTGCCAACAGTTGATATAGTCAGTTTTTAAAATCTCAGCCATGTAGAGGAGTATTATAGTAGTATTTTGTTTTAGTTTTAATTGACACTAACTGATGACTGATGATGTTGAACATCTTCTCCTTTGCTTGTTGATCAATCATGTATCTTCTTTTGTGAGTACCTTTTTGGATCTTTATCCCCTCAGCCCCATTCCCTTTAGTTTGTTTGAGACAGGATCTCACTATGTAGTTCAGGGTGCTTTTGAATTCACTGTGTAGCCCAAATTGGCCAGGACTTTGTCACAATCCTTCTGCCTCAGCTTGCCTAGTGCTTGGGTTATAAACATGTATCGTCATAATTTTATTATTTTGTTTCCTTGCCTGCTTTTTTTACTACTTGAGTATTTTCAGTATATCATTTTAATGTGTCTGTTGATTTTTTTAAGTTGTAATTCTTTGTGTTTTCATTCTGTCTGTCTGTCTTTGCTGGTTACTATAAGATAAGATTGTTCTTGAAAACATTCAACATTATTCTTGCCTTCTTACTCACTACCTGCCAGTGGCACCTTCTCCCATAGTTGTGACAACCCAGATTGTCTCTAGACATTGCCAACTGTCCCTTGGAATCAGAGTTTCTGCAAGGCGAGGGCACTACTATGAGAGCTATAGTGTGTATCCTTTACCTTTGCAGAGTTAATATTGTGCCATTACACATGGAATGAGGAAATCTTGCAACCACTTATGTACATTAACTAACTCCTCTTCTTTCCACTCTGACCCTTATGTCAAGTTTTCTCTGTTAATTATTTCCTTTATCCTAAAGTACTTCTTTTAGCATTTTTGAAAATGAAGTCTCTTGGAGAGGAATTCTCTTAGTTTTCTTTCACCAGAATGCCTTGAACTCCTAAAGGAAGGTTATTTTGCTTGTTTTTTGTTTGTTTGTTTGTTTTTATATTTTAGGGGAGGATCTATAAGGTGTTCAGGGTCTCACTACTAGATCTGACTCCTGTTGATCCACCTGTTTACAGCCTCCCAAGAGCTGGGATTACAGGCAAGCACCACCACGCCCAGTCTCAATTGCCTTCTCAGTGCACCCTGGGGGTAGGGCTGGCACAGCAGACCTGGGGATCAAATTCCTGTCCCCTGCACCTACTTGTAGGTACTTTAATCTATTGAGCTATTGGGCCAATAGATTAAAGGAAATTTTAGTTGGTCATGTAATTCTTGTTTTAGCACTTGAAGTGTTTTATTTAATTCTCCTGGCACCCATGATTTATAATGAGTCTGTGGTCTTTCAAATTATTGCTCCTAATTGTTGACCTGCTCTAAAGTTCTTCTCTACCTCTGGCATTAGAATGATGCACATATTAAGTAGATCTTTTTATATAATCCCAGATATCTGAAACTTTTGTGTGTGTGTGTATGTATGTATGTATGTATCTATATCTATCTATCTATCTATATATGGATATATATATATGGATATATATATATTTTATGTGTATATATATATATATATTTGATATATATATATATCAAATACACCAGGTTAAAACTGGGACCACATAGATCTGTTTATTTTTAACCCTCTTTCTCGCTCTTTTAAGATTAAATAGTTTATATTGATATATCTTTAAATATGTCATCGAATCCTTGTTTATTATCTTTCTGCTTTCAAGTCTTCTAGTTTTTTTGTTTGTTTTTTTTTTTTTTTCTCACTATGCAGTTCAGGCTGGCCTTAAGCTCACCTTTGTAGCCCAGGTTGGTCTTGAACTCACATGGATCCTCCTGCCTCAGTCTCTCAAGTGCTGGGATTATAGGTGTGTGCCACCACACCTGGCTTAGTGAGTTTGTTAGTAGTGGAGATAGAACCCAAGGATCATGCATGTGAGGTAAGTTCTCTACCATTGAGCTATCCCCCAGCCTTAATGAGTTTTTTTTTTTTTTATTTCAAGTATTGTATTTTCTCCAGCCCAGCCCAAACCGCACCGCTGGGAGCTGAGCCTGCGCACCTGCCACGGCCCAAGCTCCAGCACTGAACCCATCAAATAGCCCGTTTGGCAACCGATCCGGTCCACGAGCCTACCAGGACTACTCAATCCCAAAGCTCCACCTCCACCTACAGACCACATCCCCCAGGATTCACAAAAGCTAGCAGCCAGAGCCCCAACACAAGAGTCAGGAACCTCTGTAGAAGAACCACCTTGGAGTCTCCAGACCAAA
>PVJA010034896.1:0-22231 GCA_004027025.1 Myocastor coypus
AAAAAAAAAAAAAAAAAAAAAAAAAAAAAAAAAAAAAAAAAAAAAAAAAAAAAAAAAAAAAAAAAAAAAAAAAAAAAAAAAAAAAAAAAAAAAAAAAAAAAAAAAAAAAAAAAAAAAAAAAAAAAAAAAAACTTATAAAAATATATGCAATGTTAACAATTTTAAGCATTACATGATATCACTATGTATATTACCTATTCTGATTTTTTTTCCATTTGTACTACTCTCTCAATATTATACATCACCTTCTTTTTATTCTTCTAAAATATCTCCATGACCTGATTTGCACATTGTTTGCCACCCAAGCTGTCACATGCTAAAGACATGGTACTCGGTGTGGATAGGTTGAGACACACAGTGGGAACTGTAAGAGGAGCAACTATGGAAGAAAAGCCACATTTCCTCCTCTGGGCTTCTTCTCTCACCTGTCAGGGTTGCACTCACCTCTTGTCATTCCTGTTTATGGAATATAATTCTGTCACATGGTACCATACAATAGAAAGTGATCCACCACAGGGGCCTGTGCTGTGCTATCTGGACTTTCAACTTCCAAAACTGTCATCTAAATAAATCACTTTTCTTTACAGGTATCTAGTTTCAGATACTGTCATATAGAAACAAAGTAGAACAGTAAGTTCTACAAGAGCAAATTATTTCTACTGCATTCATAAACTACCCATTCTTATAATAGAGTACAGACTTTACACAATTAGTAGTCACCTATTAAAATAATTTCTTCCTTGCTGAGAGTTATAGGAATTAATATAACACTTATAATCTTCAAAATAAACTTTCCCATTAAATATTTGGCAGTCTACAATTAAGGAAACCCAGAAAATCCTGAATATAACAAGTGTTAAATCGCTTAGTCTACAAAATAGGTTTTCATAAAAATCATAATAGAAATAGGAAAAGAAAAAAGCCCACAAAATTAAATATTGACACTGTTGTTTAAATTTTAACTTCTTTAAGGTATTAACAATAACTTGAAATTTCAGCTTTCCTACCTCCTATAGCTTTCACTAACTTGTGGTTATAACCATCTATTTTTATTGACAGTTCTTTTATTGACATCTATTTATTTACAGTTCATTAGAAAAACCTGTATTTTAACATGTAGGCTTACCATAGGTAGTGCTACTTGATCCATTAACTTCAGCATCAGAGTCTGAGCTTCATCTCGGACTTTATCTTTGGCATCTCCCATTCGGTCTATTAAAGCTACAATAACTAAAGGAGGGAGAAAGCAAATATGTATAATTCATCTCCATTACAAATTATATTTTACAAAACTACAACAGCAATTGTGTCTACATATGGAAAGACACTGTCTTTGGAGTTCTTTATTCCAAATGAAAATAACTGAGAAGCAAGTTTAAACAGAATGTGTACACTATAATATCTTAAGATAATGCAAAAAAAAAAACAAAACAAAACAAAAAAAAAACTGTAATCCCAGCACTCGGGAGGCTGAGGCAGGAGGATTGGTGCGAGTTCGAGACCAGCCTGGGCTACAAAAGTGAGCTCAGGACCAGCCTCAACTGCGTAGCAAGACCCTGTCTCAAAAAGACAAAAAAAAACAAAAAAAAAAAAAACAAAAGAAAATCTAGACAAAATCTAGAGAAGCAAATATGTCTCTCCAAGGCCATAAAAAGGATAGCTGGTACTGACAGGGAGAGAATACCATGAGGAAATGTAGAGAAGTCTATAGAACTGGCAGAGATTGAGTTTCTTAACTTGGGCATAATTCAGATGTTAATTTTATAATTTTTCTTTAAATGGTACATGTTTGAAATGTATTCTTTCTTATGTGTAATACATACCACAACTGATAAACAGAAAAAGAAAACTGATGCTCCAAAAACGAGGGTTTTTTTTTTTTTTTCTCTACATGCCCTAGACAATGGTACCATTTCTTGAATAGAGGCAAGAAAGATAGGTAAGAATCTATTCTGAGAAAACTTTCATGATTGAAGTTTTGTAACTATAAATCAACAATGAATAATAAAATTATATCCTAACAAAAAAGAATTGAATGTGTTGTTTACATGTACCATGAGGACCAAGGAGATAGCTCAGTGGCATAAATGCCTGCCTGGCAAGTGCAAGATCTTAAGTTCAATTCCCAGTACCAAAAACAACAACAAAAAAATACATGTACCAAGAATGTGTTATTTACACGTACCAATTCTCCACAATGAATATAATCATTATGTACTGCACATACATACTAATAAAAATCATATTGAAGGAATGGGTTCTAAAGTCATTTCACAGAGTGAAAAAAATCTCAAATTTACATTTCTATACTACCTTAACACACCATTTAGTGTGACTGTACTACATGTGTGACCTTGAATAGAGTATTTAACTGCTTTTGGTCTACTGGCTCACCTGTATAAACTTGGGTAACAGTTATCAACTCAGATGATTATAGAAAATTAAAGGAAAAAATATTTAAAAACTAGAGGATAAGATATGTAGACAACACAGAAAGGACTCTCTGTAATATATCATCTAATGATCACTACCACCCTAAATGTTCAAATGCCAAGAACTGTGTTGCTTCTTTTTTGGCTTTGCTGCTAATATGGCTTTCCTTTCTCTGAGTCACTGGAAGCATAGGTCTAATGTAAATAGGAGAATCAGGAAGCAATGAAGTTAAGAGGTATTTCATTAGTTTATTGATAAACAGTTATTATAAGCATATAATTTGATGTCAATGTATTTGTCTCCAATGCAATAACCAAAATTAATATAAAGGGGGTTCGGGAGATAGCTCCATGGCACAAGTGCCTGCCCGGCAAGTACAAGGTCGTGAATTCAAAGCCTGGTCCCCCCCCCAAAAAAAAATTAACATAAAGGATCAACAACACCTGACACCTGTGATAAAAAGTAATTTTTTTTTTGTCTTTTTGAGACAGGGTCTTGCTATGCAGTTCAGGCTGGCCTTGAGCTCACTACTGTAGCCCAGGCTGGTCTCAAGCTCACAGAGATCCTCCTGCCTCAGCCTCCCAAGTGCTGGGATTACAGGCATGCACCACCACGCCCGGTAGTAATTGCATTCTTTTTGGAAGAAAATTACTAGAGTGGAAGCCAACTGTCCAAATTTTAAGTTAAACAAGGAAATCTCTATATAAGAAAATAAGGCCCACAACAAGAAAACTATACCCCACTCCTGAGGCAATGAACCATTAGTTAACAAAAAAGTATAAATCTCATCTTGTTTGGTATATTATTAACACTTTTGCCCGTAGTCATAAAAATTGTGAAACTAGGATTTAAATGACCTGTAAAAAGAGAGGTCCCAATCATAATCACCTCCATTTACTTATACATCACTTGAAGTATTTAGGTGTGTGTCCATGTGTTAATAAACATATTATAATAATAGGAAAAAAGACATTTTATTTTTGAGATATTAGTTTCAAAAAAAAAATGCAAGCATAAAGCTTTCCAGCTTTCCTAATATTAATTGCAAATGTTGACCCAACTAGAGGTTCACTTCAATTAAACCGTAATTTTATGCAATCAAAACAAAACCAAAACACCTCACCACAAAACTTAGTATTAATTTACATAATAAATTCATAATTTTTCTTCATCAAAAACTTTTTTAACACACAGTTGCTTGGAAACAAGCAGAGTAAGATTTATTCTTAGATTCTACCAGTTATATTAAACTTCCCTAAATACATAAGCAAGTAAAGTGTTTCCAAAAGTTTTTAATATCTACTACAAGATTTTAAGTAGAAGATTGACAGTAAAAAATCTCAGAAAATATTGACAGAAAGGATGATGTAGAAACCAACTAAGGATTTAAATTACATAATAAAGATCAAGAGGCCCACTAGACACTTCTGCTTAAAAAGATAACTACAGCAGAAAAAGAAAACTTGCCATAATTTGGTGATATACCAAGTACGAATAGAAAAGCTGAACAATACTTGAAAATAATTATGATACATTGACATTATGTAACTTAATCTGCCAAAAAAAAAAAAAGCCATTAACAGTGAAGTCTGACATAACAGAATACAATTCACTCAATGTATTTCAAAAAGCAAAGAATGTCAATCAAGTTTAGACAATAAGTAAAAACCACCTTTGTCACTATAGTATTATACAGAGAACCAGATTAATTAGCCTATTGCATTGTACAGCAAACACACTTTTAAGTAAGCACTACTCAACATATGATCAGAAGCCCAGGACCAGTTTACAAACTATGGTAAAGAAACTGGGAGTTTACAACAAAATGTTTGAAACAATCTCACTAAAGTAATTTTGTTTATTGAATCTAATAATAAAAACGAATGCCAGGCACAGTGGCATACATTTGTAATCCCTGCTACCACAGAGGTTGAGCAAAAAAAGAACACAAGTTTAAGGCCAGCCTAGGCAAGTTGGGGAGATGCTCTTTCCAAAAACAGGAGTGGCCAGGTGTATGTTGGGAATGCACTTGGCTAGCAGGCACAATGTCCTGGGTTCAGAAACTGAAGGGGAAAAGAAAAAAGTTGAATAGGCTGATAGTATAGCTCTGGTAAAAGCATGTCGCCATCATCAAAACTAAAACAGAAAAAGAACTTTGTACCTTTTTCATTGTGCTGTAATTTATCTTTCCTTATATTTTATAAATTATTGGTTGGCACAGGTTAGCAATGAAAAAAATCAGTCTCTAGTCCCTCAGAAATAGTCTGAAAAATAGCACAGTAAATTTTGACATTTATAAAAGATTCAATAAAAATTCTTTAACACATGAAGTAAAAAATCTATTAGTATTCAGCAAAGCTTTTACACTCCTAAGGTTTCATTGTTTTGTTTTTGCTGCTCTGTTCTTCAAAGGGATTAAACTTATTTAAATAGGTATAAAATCTTTACTTAATCTATAATGTTAATATTAGATCACTAGGTTGTACAAAACTGTTTTTAAATTTATGAAGAAATAATTCTGTTAACTGAAACTAGAAGAAAAAAGTCTATAACAAAGGCTACAATGATTTTTAAATAAAGTTAACTTACCCATTGCTACATATGATTTAAATCGTGTTGATAATCTGTCCACAAAGGCACTTAAAATTTCCAGTCCCATTAATGACACCTACAGACAGAAGTTTTAATAAATACAAATTACTGATAAATATTTTTACTTTAATATCACTACAGGTAATTAATTTCTAACATACAGAAACCTTTAGGTATTACCAAGTCTTTTCAAGATGAGATTAAAATATTGAAGGATAAATAGTCATGAGGCTGAGGTACCCTATTTTCAAATGGTAGAAGAAAAAGGAGAAGGAGGAGGAGAAGGGGAAGGAGGAGAAGGAGGAGGAAGAAAAGGAAGAAGAGGAAAACAAAGAGGAAGAGGAGGAGACGGTGGCAGCAGAAGAGGAGAGGAAGGAGAGGAGGAAGATGAAGAGGAAAAAGGAATGGAGGAGGATGATGTGGAGGACAAAGAAGAGGAACAGGAAGAGGAAGAAGAACAAGAGCAAAAAGAAGAAGAAGAACAAGAACTACTATTACTACTACTACTAAATATGTGAGGAGCTAATGAGGAACCATATTTAGCAAAAAGTTAGTAACTGGTAAATTTGGAGAAGATTACAGAAGAGTTCACTGACAATATCTGACACTTTAACTTTGAAATGTTTCCTAAATGAAACAGTTAAAAATTCAAAGAGTATCTTAATTATGAAGAAATTTCAACTTGTCTAGAATACAGAAAATGGAAAAACATTATTCCTGCTCTACTAAGAGCCATATAAAAAAGTACAACATAAGCAATATACAAAATCACAACTTTTCTTGACTGTGTCTAAAAACTGAGGTTGTAGAATAACGAGTTAGCCTGAAATATGAAAAAGAAAAAAGATACTGGATACAGGCAGTGTTATGGCTTGTGTCTAGTTGTCCCCCCAAAGCCTCATGCAGTCATGGGGTGGGGACATCTACAGTTTCTGATTAACTCATGATCCACTGGGATTATAGGTGATCCAAGGCTGGGATTATGGGTTTTAGTACTGCTGGGATTATGGGCATGTGTACTTTTCCCAGCCTGGGGCAGAGGGCCTAAATGTAATATAAGAGACACAGAGAGAGACTTTCTCTCTGTTGCCACTGTTGCTGTTTTGCTGCTGTGAACTCCTGGTCTCTGCCATGTGCCTCTCTGTCTTGGATCCAGCTGAGTGTGAACTGAAACCTCTTGTAACTATGAGCTAAATAATTTTCCTTCCTTCATTTTGGGTGTCAAATATTTGTCCCAGCAATGAGAGAAGAGTAACTGAGACAGAATTTGGTACCACAGGAGTGGGGTTATTGATGTAGCTAAACCTGGCCATGTGGATTACAAATTTTGGGGAATGGCTTTTGGGAAGAGATAAGAAATTTTTGGAGAGGTCATCTACTTGCAAAGAGCTGGAACAGCTTCAGCTGTTCTGTAGGAGATATTCTGGTCAGAACTCAGGAGGCCAGAAGACTGTCAAGAAGCCTGCCTAAAAGTCCAGGCTGGGGAGGTTTCTGCTGGGAAGAAGGGTGTATTGGTTGTTGGACTCCAGATGATTTGTGCTATGGCTTGACTGAAAGTTTGTCAGAATTTTGCTCCTGCCCAGAGACCTTGCCTAAGACTGAGATTAAGCACAGTGGACTGACAAACCTTTCAAAAGATATTTCAAAACAGCCAAATATTAGGGTGGTGACATGACTGTTATTGGGGGCTTTTAGCCAGATTTATGTTGAGAATCAAGAGCAAAGAGTGCAGCAGAATGATATAAAATGTCATGAGCTTGGCCAAAAAGGAAGCACCAGGAAAACTACAGACTGCAAAGATGGAGCTGAAAGGATCTTTATTGTTGGGAAGGAACCAAAGAATCAAAAGGATGGCCTGAGGGCCCACAGGAGGCAGCAGGTCTCCACCCTTTGCAGCCTCAGAAATGCAAAGGTCAGAGACTTTGCCTTGAGGAAAAAGCCACAGAGCTCAGGTTCCAGAATGGTGGCAGCTGCCACACAAGTTATCAAAATGGTACCAGCATCAACACTTTGTTCCTCAGAATCAGGGTCAGAGTGTTCATCACCAGGCACCTGACCCCTACAGCCAAGAAAGAAGGCTGGCTACTGCTCTAGCTGGCGTTGGTTTTGGGCAAACTGAGAATGCAGGAGTTGTGACATTAAGACAGCTTCCACCTAGATTTCAGAAGAAGGCCTAGATTTCAACCATGCCACCAGATTTCAGAAGAAGGCCTACTTTCCAAACTTAAGCTTGGAAAAGCGAGGAACATGGAACATCTAAGGAAAACTGCAAGAAGGGAGCAAAGTCAGCCCAGGAGAGACACCATGGAGCTACCACCAACAGTTCCTTAGGAGCAGAGCCATGTAAGGCCTTTGGAGCTCACAACTCAAGGCAAATTACTTTGGATGTTCAGTTGGAACTATGGGATTTAATGTCTGCCCTGCTGGACTTTGGACATATGTAGGTACCAGTGCTTTGTATTCCCCTATTATTTGTAACTTTTGGAATGGTAATGTTTATCTTGTGCCTTTGAATGCTGGATGTGTTTGACTTTTCTTTTGTACAGGAGCTCACAAGTTAAGAGTTTGCCTTGGTCTGGAAGGAAACTTGGGATTTGGACTTTTCAGCAATGCTGGAACTATAGGGACTTTGGTAACTCTTAGAGATGAACTAATATGTCTTTTACACAAAGGGATGTGCACGAGACATTGGGGGTCCAGCAGTAGAATGTTATGGTTTGTATCTAAGCCTCATGCAGTCATGGGGTGGGGACATCTACAGTTTATTATTAACTCATGATCCACTGGGATTATAGGGGATCCAAGGCTAGGATTATGGATTTTAGTACTCCTGGGATTAAAGGTGTTTGTATTTCCCCCAGCCTGGGGCAGACAGCTTAAATGTAATATATAAGAGAGACACAGAGACAGACTTTCTCTTTGTTGCCACTGTTACTGTTCTGCTGCCGTGAACTGCTGGTCTCTGCCATGTGCCTCTCTGCCTTGGATCCAGCTGACTGTGAAATGAAACCTCCTGTAACTGTGAGCTAAACAAACTTTTCCTTCCTTCATTTTGGGTGTTGGGTATTTGTCCTCACAAGGAGAGAGTAACTGAGACAGGCAGTAAATTAGATGATAGAAGACAGGAGGGAACTGAAGCTCTAATTCAAGTGGACAAGAATTCAACTGCATTTAACAAATCATTAATAGCTAAGTGTAGGCTAACATGAAAATACAGTTTCTAGTACCTACAGATAAAAGAAAGTTCACAAATTTGCATACTCTAGTTTGCACCTACTTGCAAGCTTTTTCTCAACAAACCTCCACACTCAGTTAAGACTGAGTGCCAAGAAGAAGAATGAAGAAAACACTTCTTGGCACAGAACTAGGAGGAAGAAGCAGCTGCTTCTTCCAAAAGGCATAAATGCCACAAATGTCTACTACATTTATCCTATATAAACCAAAGCTCTAAACTACTGAGGAAGGGAGATCAAACACTATTATCCCTACAACACAGGTAAACTCACTGCTGTTGGCAAAAGAAAAAAAGACTCAAGGTCCTCTTCCTAAGTACAAGCCCCCCCCCCCCCCGCAAAAAAAGTCATCTTAGTCATTAATAATTAAAAGATTTTAGGTGGGAAGGAGTAAAATCTTTGATAATACTTCACCCTAAGACTAAGAAGAAAGAGTCTTCTCAGACTGAAACTGGACTAGAAAAATAAGAGAATGACCCCCCCATTCTTTACAACCAGGCTAGCAAGCATGAAATAAGAAGAAATAAGAGTCTACTACCAGACACACAGGAAAAGCCCTCTGTTAAACACTGAACAGGAAAGGCCAAAAGTACAGGGTTAAGCAGAAAACAGTAAGGAAAACCCTACATCAAACTACACAAGTTATCAGGAACTTGAAGCATAAATGAAATAAAGGTAACTGTAGCAACCACAACAGACACACCTAACTTCAAACTACTGACTTGACTGATTACATAGCTCAACACTGTAAGTTTAGCAGAAAAACCATGCCATTTGAAATATAAATATTGTTTAACTTAGTCTTAAATTTCCTAAACAATGTCCAGCTTCCAAATGAAAATTATGAGATGCAGTAAGAACAATGGAGGGGGGATCTCCATGACAAGGACAAAGCAATCAACAAATCAAAATACATAATCCATAGGCTAAACCACCATAGAGTTTAAAGAAATGATAATAATGATACTCATTACTGTGCTATATGCTCTAGTTAATATATCACAAAAAGATGAAAATCCTAGAGTCAAATATTAATGATAAAAAAATTAAATGTATTTTTTAAGTGATAAAGGAGATTAAGAATAACTTTATCTGGGTAATGTAGAGACACCTGTAATCTCAGCTGATGCTGAGGCAGGAGGATCACAAATATGAGGCTACGATGAGCAGGTTAATGAGGCACTATCTCAAAATAAAAAGGGTTGGGGACATAATTCGGTGTTTCTGGGTTCCACCTCTCAGTGAGGATACGGGGAGCCTCTTAACGGACTCATCAATAGATTTACCATACAGAAAAATCAGTGAATTTGATAAGACGTTGAAAGAAAATATCCAAATCAAACATTAAAATGGAAAAACTGGGAGAGAGAAAAACTGAAGTATTTAACAACACTGGGATTGTATCGAATTGTTCAACACACTGGAATTCCAAAGGAAGAGAATAAGGTGGAAGAAATATTTGGAGAGAAAATGAAAAAATCAGTAAAATCAAAATATCAGACTGGGCATGGTGGCATGCACTTGTAATCCCAGAACTTAGGAGGCTGAAAACAGAAGGATCACCACAAGTCCAATCTGTACAGTGAGACCTTATACTAAGCAAAATACCAAAAAGCATCAGATCATCTACTTAAAGAGTCTCAGAGAACCTGAGAAAGGAAAATTTCAACAAATTCCAAAACACATGATATTCAAAGTGTTAAAACCAAATGAAAGGAAAAATTTTTTCAATGAGAAGAAAAGATAAATGCAGCAAGCTTCCTGCCAAAAAGCATATGAATCTAGAGACTATGGAGAAATATCTTTACAGAAATGCAGAAAATTCTGACTCCAATTTCTGTATCTCATAAAAACATCTTCAAAAACAAAGGAGAAATGAAGACTTTCTTCCAAATACAAAATGTGACAGAATTCATTATACTTCATCTATACTATATGAAATGTTAAAGGAAAATCTTCAGGCAACTAGTATATGACAACAGACACAAAAAGGGATCTGTGCTATATAACTCATAAAACAGGTAAAATTTACATAAATATTAGGAACTAAAAATATGTATTTAATCTAAAAAATAACCAACATTAAAGCAAAAGTCAGAACCAGTAAATTCAGTAAAATTATGGCATAAAAGGTCACTAGAAAAAAAGCAACTGTTTCTTTTTTTGTTGTTGTTGTTTTGAGACAGGGTCTCACTATGCAGTTCAGGCTGGCTTTGAGATCACTTTTGTAGTGCAGGCTGGTCTCAAACTCACATCGATCCTCCTGCCTCAGCCTCCCAAGTGCTAGGATTACAGGCGTGTGCCACCAAGCACAGGCCAAACAACTGTTTCTATATATCAGCATTCAATAACTGGGAATTGAAATACATTAAAATAGTACTACTGATAAAACATATAATTTTTTTTTTTTTTTTTTGGCAGAACTAGAGATTGAATTCAGTCCCTTGCGCTTGCCAGGCAAGCACTTACTCTACTGAGCTATCTCCCCAGCCCCAAAACATAAAATTCTGAAGATATAAATTCAACAACTGTACAACATCTAAAAGCAAAATTACAGAATGCCAATGAAGTGATAGAAGAACAACTAAACAAACGGCTATAATAAGTTTGTGGATTAGAGGATGCAATATCAGGCTTTAAAGCTCACAAAGCTTTTTTTTTTTTTTTTTTTTTTTTTTTTTTGAGATAGGGTATATAAGCTGGGCATGGTGGCTCACGCCTGTAATCCCAGCACTTGGGAGCCTGAGGCAGGAGGATGGGTGCGAGTTCGAGACCAGCCCGGGCTACAAACGTGAGCTCAAGGCCAGCCTGAACTGCATAGTGAGACCCTGTCTCGAAAAGAAAAAAAAAAAAAAAAGAGAGAGATAGGGTATATAATTCAGGCTGCCTTTTAACTCACTATGTATCTCAAACTGGCCTCAAACTCCCAATGCCTTAGCCTTAGCCTCCTAGAATTAACAGGAATGCACCACCAGCTTTACAAATTTTTTATACAGTGAATGCAATTTGAATCAAGTTCCCAGCAGAGTTTGTTGCAGAAATTGACAAGCTGATCTTGCAACAGAATATCCATATCATGTCAATGTTAAATAAGACAAAAAAGTTAAATTCAAATTACCTGATTTCAAGAGTTACCATTTCAAGAGTAACTCATTAACATGAGCTCATCAAGATAGTGTTATTATTAATAACAGGATAGACACACAAATCAACAGAACTGACTAATATTTAACATCTGTGCAAAGGCACTCCACTGAAAATGTTTTGTATAAATGACATTATCCTTGGACATCTATCATATCAAAAAAATGAGCTTCAAACTATGCAGCAAATCATTTACAAAAGCTAAGTAAAGCATGGAATAGAGACATAACTGTAAAACCTAAACTACTTTTTTTAAAAATGTATTTTAGTACACCCTCTACAGGGTCTCACTACACAGATCTGGATTCGTAGTGATTCTTCTGTTTTCAGCCTCCCAAGCACTGGGATCACAGGCATGCACCACCACACCCAATCTCGATCACTGTGTCACTGCGCCCTGTGAGAGAGGCAGACACAGCAGGGCACAGCAGGGCACAGCATGGCACACTGAGGATGAAACCTCAGTCACTGTGCCTCTGCCTAAATAGGCGCTTCAGTCTGCTGAGCTATCTGGCCAGCCCTCCCTAAAACTACTTTTTAAAAAAAGAATAAAATAAGTGAATAAATTTATATCCAGTTAATAACCACATAAAAACCTATTCCAAGTGGCACAGTAACAGAACTACATCACCCTACTGGCACACATCTACAAACAAAAACAAAACTCTACAAAAAAGAAACTTCACTATTTTTAAAACTTACATTGTTATTAACAGCAGGAGCTACAGGTAGAAGATAAGAAAAAGTAAAAAACTGTAGTCTTTTTTTAATTTTTTTCAATTTTTTATTGTTTAAATTTAACAATGGTTATATGACATATTTTCATCATCAGATCAGTTTAGATTAATACATATAGGTGTATAAGATTGATCAAACAATTAAACATTAACTTTTCTAAATCCACATTACTTTTTTTTTTTTTCCTTTTCCCCCTTCTTTTCTTTGAAAGTTGACATACTGCATATTGTCCTCACAATCATTCTACAGAGTACAGTGTGTGGGCATGACCCACCTCCCTATTGATGTTGCTTAGAAAAAAGAAATAAAAAAAAAAAGGAAAGAATATACTTCTCTTTGGACTAAGAGGAAGCAGATACATACACAGTCAAAGGAAAAAACTGTAGTCTTGAGCCAAGTACTGTGGCATGCTACTAAATCCAGATAGGAGAAAGAGGCAGAAAGAACACAAGTTCCAGGATGCTAGTAAACCATATTATTTTTATACTTAGTAAATAAAAGAATCATATAAACATATCTGCCATTCTATACAAACTTGTAACACTGAGTAATCAAACAGATATAAATGGAGGAAGTTGTCTTTATAAAAGTACAGTGTATCAGTTAATAAATGAAGCAATAGCAGAATAAAATATCACCATTTTGCAAGCTCTAGTAAATAAAATACATCTAGATATTAAACATTAATGCCTGCTAAAATCATAAACAAAGAAACTAAGACTTTATCTACCACCTGATGGATAGAGAGCATTACCTATAAAACAGTCTTAATCCTAAAAAGCAGGTGGGATGGACTTGGGTTTGATCAGGTTTCGACTCCAATCCAACTAAATTAGTAATACAATAGATAAAGAAATAAAGTCAATAAAGAAAAAGTAACCAAGCATCATTATTGGAATAAAATCAGCAAAATTCAGATTTTGAGGAATTCTTCCACAAATAAAATTCCAATAAATTTTATAATCAGAATTGTAGGTGGAAAATAGATTAAAAGACATATGATAAACATATTAATTCTGGCAGCAGAATAATGATATCCCAAAGGTGTTCACATCCTAACAGGGAATATGCATGTAGGAGAAAATACTGTGGATTGTTCTAGGCCCAATATATTACAAGTCCTTTTTTATTTTTTTCCTTTTTTACTGTTGTTGGTGCTTTCACAAGTCTTTTTTCTTTTTTCCTCTGTCCTTTTTTTTGTTTTTTTGAAGTGAAAATGAGATCTATTCTCAGCAAATTTCAAGTATACAAAACATCATCAACTATAATCACCATGCTATACATTGTTTCCAGAACTTATTCATCTTATAACTGAAAGTGTAGACTTTCAGACTAGTACCTTATTTTTTTACCCTAGTAACTACCATTTTACTTTCTGTTACTCTGAGTTTGACATTTTTAGCCTCCACATAAAAATAAGTGTTATCGCTTGTGTCTAGATGTGCCCCCCAAAGCTTCATGCAGTCACAGATGAGGCTTTCCAGAGGTGGCTAAATCCAAGTACGGAATGCTGGATTAAGGGTGTGTGATCATTAAATCAGACCACTGACTGGTTTGGCACAGTTCTAAATGTGGATAAGGTGAAGGTCTACCCTGGGTGCAAGTACTACCCACCCTAAGGGCAGGTAGCTTAGAAAGGATGTTAGAGCCATAAAGAGGGCTGCTACTGATGCTTGTCATTGGCTGCTTCTTCACTGCTTCGCTGTCTTCTTCCCACAATGAACTGTTTCTCCTCTGTGCCACCCCTGTTGTGTCACCCTGTCTTGGGGTTAGCCAACTATGAATTGAAACCTGTACAAACTGTGAGCTATAATAAGCCTTTCCTCCTTTACTTTGGTTGTCAAGTATTTTTTCAGTGACATGAAAATAAGACAGTAGGGGTGGGGGAGATAGCTCTGTGGCACAAGTACCTGCCTGGCAAGTGCAAGGTTGTGAGTTCGAACCCCAGTCCCACACAAAAAAAAAAAAAAAAAAAAAAAAAAAAAAAGAGAGAAAGAAAAGAAAAGAAGACAGTAAAATCATGCAGTATCTGTCTTTCTCCATTGGGCTCATTTTACTTAGCATGGTATCTCCTCTAGGTTGACCTACATTGCTACAAATGATAGGATTCCCATCCCTTTTAAGGCTGACTGATGGTCCTCTATGCATATCACTTTTACTCTATTCATCAGCTGCCAGTAAACACTGGTACTTTTCATATCTTGGCTACTGAAAATAATGCTTCAATAAATATGACTGGATAAATATCTCAGGGATAGTAATCTTTGCTGATGTTGCTTTTATGAGTTAGGGTCTGCAAAGCCCAGGCTGGCCTAGACCATGAAATCCTCCTGTCTCAGCCTCCCAACTGCTGAGATTATAGGTATGCACCACTGTGTCTGGCTAAATAGTAATTTTATTTCTTCAGATACACATTCATTAGTGGGATTTCTAGATCTCTCAAAAATGTACTCTCAAAACATGTAAATTATCAAAGGGTAAATCTAAAAAAAATTTGCAGCTCTATTCTTAATTTTTTGAAGATTCTCCATTTTTTATTACTTTTAGGAAGAAATAACAATCTGACAGTTTCAAAACACATTAGTAGTACATTCCCAATAATTCACACAATGTATATTGTTGTTCTCATAATAGTTATTCAGAGAACAGGATGTAGACATAAATTTTCTAATCACTATTGGTACAAAAATTTCTTCCCATTGAACTAAGAAAAAGCAGTTGTATACATAGTCCAATATTCCATAATCACAGTGGATTATTGGCAGAACGGGCAATGTTGGAAGCTGTTGATTTAAGCCTTTTATAGGTCAGCATACTAAACTAGCTTTACTTTTTATACCTCGTGGTTAAACTTTTCTGCTGGGTGGTTAAGGGCAAGTTAAAGCCAGACCTGTTTTTTTATAAGCTCTACTAACTTACATTCTCACCAATAGTGAACTAAAATAAACCTTTCCTCCTTTAATTTTGGGTGTCAGGTATGAAAAAGGTTCCCCTTTCAAAAAACAGTGTAAAGAAAATTTAGAAAATAAAAAATAGATAAATAAAATATCAAAGTTCCCCTTTCACTACATCCTCACCACACTCCACAGTTTCTGACTTTTTGATAATAAGACAGTCTTACAGTTATCAGGTATTATCTTAGTGTAATTTTTATTTACATTTCCTAGATGATTGTTACTCTCATTTTTTCATATACCTATTACTCCTTTATGTCTTTGTGTATGTGTGCATGCATTCATGTGTGTGTGATACTGGGAATGCAGTCAAAAACCCAAACTATGTGCTGAGCAAAAACTCTACCCCTAAGCTATACATATCATAATTCCTTTTATTTTGAGTTAGGGTCCAATAAAATTGCCCAGTTTCACCTTAAACTTGTGATTCTCCTGTGTCAGCCTTCTGAGCAGCTAGGATTATAGGTATATGCCATCATCCCTCATCATCTATGACTCCTTATTAAAAGTATTTATTCAGTTCTTTTGCTGCTTTTGGTCTTTTGTTCTGTTTTGTTTTCTGAGAGACATTTTACTACATTTGTCTCTAACTCCGAGGCTTAAGTAAGACTCCTGCCTCATCTCCCCAAGTTCTATGTATAAAGTTATGTGCCACCACTCCTGGCCTGCTCATTTTTTTCTTTGTTTGTTTTATTTTGAGAAGGGTCTTGCTATGTAGTTCAGGCTGGCCTTGAACTTGTGGCAATCTTCTTGCTTCAGCCTCCCAAGAGCTAACTTGCTATTTTTAGGTGTATATTTGATAACAAAGAAATCTTGATTTTCTTACTACAGTAATGACATATTACAGAAGTTATGTTAATATTTGGGGAGGTGAGAAAGGGGCTCCCTAAGTAGTCTAGACCAGCCTCTAACTTACCAAGTAGCCAAGGCTAGCCTCAAACCCACAATTATCTTGTCTCAGCCTACCAAGTCCTGGCATATGCCATATTGCCCAGGCAAGTATCTTTTTAAGAGTGGTTGCCCTTGAGACATCGACTAGACTAACTACAAAGTTTTAAAGATAGAACAATGTGACATCTGTAACTGATGAAAAAAGTAATGAGTGGAATTAGCCTTTCATCAATGACCTTTGCAGCTGAATTCACCTTTGTATTTGTATTCATGTATGTTCAAAGTCCTCCACAATAAAGCTTAAAAATTATAGTAATCATGATTCCCAGTGGTAAAATATTAGAAAATGCTCTTTAAGCCCCAGAACAACACAGGGATGCTCAGACTCCTTTATTCATCTTCATTCTATGGACTAGGACCAATACACTAAAATTATGCAAAACTAACATACTAAAAGAAGCAAAATTGTCATCTTTCCTTGTTATTGTTATACACATAGAAAAACTACTAGCACAAAACAAAAGCTGCTTTAAAAATGTAATTGTATGAGTAGGGTGGCTATAAAAAAAAGCAATATACCAAATGTCATTTTATTTCAATATGTAAATATCAGAAAATATAACTTTCAAAAAGAAACAATTTACAGTACTCTCCAAAAATGTAAATTATCAAAGAGTAAATCTAACAAAAATGTGCATCAAATCTATTTGGAGAGAGAGAAGTGATGCATACCTGTAGTCCAGGCACTTGGGAGGCTGAGGCAATAGAATCACTGTGAGTATGAAACAAACAAAAAAACTCCTACATGGAGAAAATAGGATTTATGTAAAGAGCTACATACAAAATTCTTCAGTTTCATTAGGGTGTATTTTCAACCTAACCTGTATTTTGACTAAAGCTATGTTCAGCAGCAAAACACTGAAACTTTCAAAAAGAAAACATGTAGAGATTCTGAAGTGTTCCTCACCACTTTTTTAGGAATCTAAATGCTTTCTTTGCATTCCTTACATTATAAAAGGTTCAGCATCTCTCCCTGAAAGAAACAATAACAAAGTCTAGCAGGCAAAAACCAAAAGCTCTAAAAATCTAAAGTTTGTGCTAATTTAAAATTTAGCTGTGGTGGCACATGACTGTAATCCCAGCACCTGGGAGGCTGAGGCAGGAGGATCAGCGTGAGTTCGAGACCAGCCTGGGCTACAAAAGTGAGCTCAAAGTCAGTGTCACCGCATAACAAGAGCTTGTCTCAAAAAAAAGGAAAAAAAAAAAAAAAAAAAAATTTAGAATGCTTTTGTCCATGTATTCATTTTCATTTTCTCTCCTCACCTTACCACCCCCATCTTTTTACTCTTTCCCTCCCCATCTTCACTCATGCTATTGACTCTTCCTATTTCTCTCCCACCATTTTCACCTCTGTATAACAAGAGGTTGAACATATTTGAATAATCTGATGTCAATAAAATCACATGCAAGTTGTTGCCTTGGCTACAGTTTCAAATGAATAGAATGTATAATTTTCCAAACAGTTGAGTTCAGAAACATTGTCTATCAACAATAGAGCTAAACAACTGCATGAGATAGTAATGACAACATCTAATTTTAAAATCACAACTAAGACTTTTCCTTGTAAAGTTTGAAGTCCAGGTAAGTTTTTGACATCTAGGAAAGCACATGAGCTTAATGCATAATAACAAACATTTTTCCACCATAGGTAGAACAGAAAAAAGCTTGTAGAGTTAGTACTAAGGACACTTTTATAATACTCCTTTCTTCACCAGTTACAGGTTGATCAATTTTTTTTTTTTCACAAAATTTACTCAAGAGTATGTAAGAAAACTAATGGGGCTGAGAGTGTAGCTCATTGGTAAAAGTTTGTAGGTTTAATCCCTAGCATTTGCAAAAAAAAGTATAAGAAAATTAGTACAATAAAATAATTGAGTATGTATATAAAGGCTAAATGAGTAAAATTCAATGGCCTACAAATTTTGAGAACCTGAAGAAAAATATTCACTTATTTCTACATAAGTAATGAAACAATTTCTAAAAATGATAAAACGAAGTGACTAAAAATTAAAGACAGTGAGAAAGCTGCTTTTAGTGATGAATGAAAGAAAAAAATCAATACCTGTTATGACTTTTATCTCGATGCTCTCCCAAGCCTCGTGTACTGCTAAGGGAGCCCTTGGGCAGGTGACTGGATGGTGGATGCACAACAGTAGATCAGACCACTGATGAGTTTACAACTGGGTGTGATGTTAGAAGGTGAAGCCTGATAGGAAGAGATAGGTCACTATGGGTGGAACCTGGAATGGAGAGAGAAGAGAGGAGAGAGGAGAGAGGAGAGAGGAGAAGAGAGAGAAGAGAGAGGAGAGAAGAGAGAAAAGAGAGGAGAGAGAAGAAAGAAAAGAGAGAAGAGAAAATAGAAGAGAGAAGAGAGAAGAGAGAAAAGAGAGAAGAAAGAGAAGAGAGAAGAGAGAGCATCTTCTTCCTACTCCTGATGGCCACTACTTCCTGCCTGACTCTGGCAGCCAACCAACTACAGACCAGGACCCAGCAGGATGGCTCAGTGATCTAAAGTGCCTGCTTGGGAAAGTTTGGGCGGCTTCAGGGACTGCAGTTCAATTCCCGGCCCCACATGCTGCGCCAGCCCTGCCCTCAGGGTGGGCTGAGCTGGCCATAAAAATGAGTGAATAAACAAAGGTTCTGAAACAAGAAAAAATAAATAAATAAATAAAAATTCTAAAAAAAAAAAAAAAAAAAAAAATTACAGCCTTTCCAATCTGAAGGCCAAAATACCTCCTTTAACTTGTGAGTGGGTTAGGTATCCCCTCCTTTAATTTGTGGGTGTCTTGAATTTTGTTCCAGCGAGGAGAAAAGTAAGACAAGGTCCTTAGAAAGAAGATGGCTGTTTAGGGAGTGTCTCCAAATTAGTACTGGAGAAAAACAGTTACCCTGAGTTTGGAGTGGTGGGGATAAAGTTTGATTCGGGAGGATATAGGAAAAGAAAATCTTGCTGGACTAAAATTCTGTGTCTAGGGAATGTGTGAGGGAAACTGGACCACTCTTGGGTCACAGCACACACCCCCAAACCCTATTCCAGACCCAGTACACAAGTCAAGAATCAGACTAAGGAAGGGTGAGGTGTGGTGTGCTACACAGTGAGTGAGTTCAAAGCTAGCCTGAACTACATAGGGTCCTCATCGCCTCCTCCAAAAATTGAAACAAAACAGGCTAGAAGAGGACAATGCCCCTTCAGTAATAGCCTGGCTAATAAAAGACTTTACAATTACTTTAAGCCATCCTTCTTATGGGGCACATTGAGTGAAACACACACAACCCGATATGCAGAGATATGTAAGTAGGAAAAGGGGGTGAGTAAAAAGCCATGCACCCACATCCTGAAAACAATAGCTCTACAGTGCCAGAGAATGGAGGGATTGTGGAAGGGAGGCTTGCCCAACAGAGGAAAAAAAAAAAAAGTCATAGTTTCCTCCACATACAACAAAATAGTGTACTTTGTTGCAGGACATTCAATCTGCTACTCACAATTACTAAAGACTTCCCATGGGGGGACCCTCAGCACCTCCTAGGTGGGTACTGCCAAAGCATGGAGACCAGAGAATGGGATAGAGTACACAGAGTAAAAAGCAGAAAGGGGTAGATCTGTGAGAGGAGGGACAGACTGGTGCCTGGGTCTGAGAGCAGGCAATATGGCAGAGCCAGAGCAGTGCAGGTGTTCCCCCACTGTTTTTCTGAACACCAGAAGGCCTGAGATGGCATGATCATCTGCCTACCACCCTGCAATGGAAAAGAGGGCCCCTCTCCCACTCTAGGTTCTGTGGATAAGACCAAGATAAGAGACACCTGTGGGCAGAGACAAAAATGGCACCTAGGCTGATGCCCTTCTGGCCATAAACAGGCAAGTGTTGGGGGAAGAAGGGGCAGAGAGACATCTACATTATTTAACCCCTAAATTAACTAAGGCAGTAAGATCCACAGACATGTCTGGAGCATGGCTTGCAACCACGACATGGGCTCAGAGGGAGCAACAGCCTTCAGCATTTCAAACAGCTGCTCAAAATCAGCCTGACTCCAGTGTAGAGACCTGTGTCGACTCTCTGGGTTAGTGCTATAACAACTATTGAGGATTTTTATTTTATGTCTTCTATTTTGATTTTTTTTTTTTTTAAGGAAGGAAAGGTTTATTTAGATCATAGTTACTGGAGGTTTCAGTCCACATTCGGATGACCCAAGGCTGAGTGGAACAGGGCAGACAGCATCCAGTTCATGGTAGCGGAAAAGCAACAATTGAGACAGAGGCAACCAAACAATCAGGGGAGCAGAAAGCAACAGCACTAGTCTATCTCTCTGTCTCTCTTTATATTACATCAGGCTCTCTGCCTCACCCTATCCACCTCAGGCCACACCTATAATTCCCAGCAGTACTCAGAATATTTTGATTATTGTAGTCATTGTTTCCTTGACAGTTTTTTGATTTTGAATAAGCCTGGTTGCTTTATTCTATTTTCATTTTTAAATTTTTCTTCTAGTTCTTCCTTCTTTATTGGTACTGCTTTGTTATTTTACTTTATTTTCCATAATTTTCCCTTTGACTTGCTTCCTCTTTTAGTCTTCTCTATTTTAACTGTCTTCCATCCCTAATCTTTTTCCTTCTCTCCCTTATTATCTTACTTGAATTCCTCCTCTTCTCTACTTATCTAACAGCATACACATAACAGGGGCCTGAATAAGTGCATAAGAGAGTAAGAATTAACTAGTGCTATAATTCAAACACCATCATTCAAGGTCATGTCAGGATAATCTTGAATAAAACTGGGCTTAGAGGACCCAAATAAAACTACCTACAAATACACATCACAGTTTCCTTCCATCTCCAATGCACTTCTGTCCATCACAGTACCTCCTCCTGCCCAGACACTCTCAAACTGCCTCAATACTAGCCCTTCATGCCAGCTATGAAAATAATTCTAATGAAGTTTGACATCCTTTTTTTTAAACCTACTAACATTTCTTCTACTATTGGCATTCTCCCCTTTTCACTTGCTCTCTTTCACTCTACACATTCCAGATTAATCACAAATAGCAGTATAATACAATCTGTACAGGGTACTGACCAAAGAGTAAAGTTAATAGTAAGTCTTAAAGTTTCTGACTGACATACAAGTGACAGACACTGCTACAGCCAGCAGTTCTTTCCTTACAACATAGTGACAGGACCCAACCCAATTAAACTGAGTAGGTTGAATATCTTTTGAAAAGCTGATCGTGGTGGCATATGCCTGTAATCCCAGGTTAAAAAACTGAGGCAGCAGGATTACTCCAAATTCACTGCTAGTGTAGGCTGTACAGTAAATTCAAAGTCAAACAGGTATATAGAGCAAGAACATATCTCAATGGATCAGATCAATCAATCGATGAATGCAAGAAAAAAAATGACAAATATAGCCAAAAAGATATTACTAGAAAACAGAACTACCTAAAGAGATCTTCATATCAATGACAAAGTCTTTTCGCTTTATTTTACCCCTACAATCAGCACAAAAAAAGACAAAAAATAGGAACAAGAGACAAGGAGCAAGAAAAATACCTACAAACTCTCAGTGCTCCCAAAGCAGATCCAAGGGGTACTAATGGAGAGGAAATAAAACACCAGGTAACTGAGCTGCACAAAATGATTGAAGAGGAAGCAAAAAAACACAACAAACTCAAAGATGACATGGCCCCAAAGAAACAAACTATCAAACAAATTTGCCAATGTGTTTACACAAGAAACATTAAAAAATCAGAATAGCTGACCAAAACATGAATGATAAATGTCCCACAGACTCCATGAAATAGTACCAAACAAAAATTACAGAGATAAACAATTCTACTGAATTCTTAAATAGCAGAATTCACTAATGTGAAAAAAAAAGGTTTTAGGAATCAGAGACAAAATGAAATCACATGATAATATATTCAAAGAAAGTTTAAAAACAATGAGAGAGCAAGAAAAATTCATACAGACACTACTAGCTGATGTTAAGACTAACCTAAGGCAAATTATAGAGAAAAATTAGAGGACTACACAGATGGAATAAAAATATTTATAGAAACCAGAGCAAGCCAGGCGTGGTGGCGCACGCCTGTAATCCCAGCACTCGGGAGGCTGAGGCAGGAGGATTGGTGTGAGTTCGAGACCAGCCTGGGCTACAAAAGTGAGCTCAGGACCAGCCTCAACAGCATAGC
>PVJA010034897.1:0-22231 GCA_004027025.1 Myocastor coypus
TGCTGCCAGAGTTCTTCATGTTTGCCAACCAAATGGGTGCATAGTGGTATTTCATTGTTGGTCCTGATTTGCATTTTCCTAATTACTAACCATGTTAATTACCTGTCTGTGTGTTTGCTGGCTGTGTGCATTTCCTTTTTTGGAAGAAGTCTGTTTACATCTTTGCCCATTTTTCTGTTGTGTTTGTTTTTTTCTTTTTTTTCTTACTGCTTTTTAGGTGTTCACTGTGTTCCAGAGAGTGATCAGGTGGTGGGGGTTTGTGTACTTGCTGAGTTCCTCTTATGGGTGATGCAGTGGGGCAGCATCCTTCCTGGACAGAGAAGGATTATTTATGTGTCCAAGAGCAAACAGGCAACTTGGTCCTAGAGCTGTTCTCTTCTGTTGGGTTTTGAGGGCTGCCCTCTGTGTCCAGTCTCCTCAGACCTAGGTAGAAGGCTCCAGAGGTGGAGATCCAGCTGTCACTCCCTCCCCATCTATGTGGGGCGGGGGGAAGAAACAGAAATGCATCATCTCACCTGCCATGGCCCTGCCCCCAGAAGGCTGCTTCTTGGGCAGGGCTGGTCCTGGGTCTGTGCGGGTGGCCTCCTTCTCTATAAGTATCTGTGCATGGTTGTCATTTATAGACAGAGCCCACAAAGAGTAGCTCAGGACAAGGAAGTTCCCTTGGTGGCCACCCCTGGCTCTTTCCACACATCGCTCTCTGTTCAGGAGGGAGGGCTGCCAACAGGGCCTGTGAGCACCACCATCTGCCCTCATGGTGTAAGCTTATCTTGGCCTAATGACAATTGTCTCTGGAGGCTGATCATACCTGTGAGCCTCAAGGAATCTGAGACACTGGGCTGTAGTGGGGCTTGCTATTGCACCCTCACCTGGTCCCATACTCCTGCTCTGGAGCCTGGGCTATACCTCTTTGATGGTGACCTCCACTGACTTTCCGAAGAAGTGAATTCCCTGTCACTAGGCTGCTCCAGCAGAGGCCAGGCAGTACAAGGCTGTGGCCCAATATGGGGCTTACAAGGGCTCTTCATCAGGAGGAGGCCACCCTTGGCTGAATGGTCAGGCCCTCCTTCCTTTCTCTGCCTGAGTCCAGAGGACACAGGCCAGACCTCACTGCTCCTTCCCAGGTCCAGCCCCAGGTAACCACATTGAAGAGTTACAGACATTTTCTGGGACTCGGGCAACGCTTCCACAGCATGCATCTCTGGAAGAGGTGGATTGTTTGTTCTTTTGCTGCCTGGGTGCTGAGCATCCTATCTCCATTACCCTCCTATAACTAAGGTGCAGGATTTGGGATGGAATTTGGATTTTCATGTTTCCCAGCTGCCACTTCTCCAATTGTGTGGGACCCTAGGTCTGCCTGGGGTAGCAGGTCAGCTCTGTCCCTCTTGGTCCCTTGCCTGCCACCAAACAGAAAGAAGTGGCCACAGTAGGGTGCTAGGGTGGAACAGGCATGAGTCTTATAACAGCCCTGACCCTCTTGGTTATGTCTTGCAGGCTCAGCTGTCACAGGCCCTAGAGGAGCTGGGAGGCCAGAAGCAGAGAGCTGACATGGTAAGTCCAGCAGTGGCATCTACAGGCTTCCCACATGGCTGAGGGCAGCTGGTTTAGGCCACTGCAAGTCCAGAGTCTCAGCAGGAGCTCCAGTCTGGTCCTCAGTGTGTGCCCTGCAGGCACAAATCTATGGCCTCTTCTCTGTGGTTGACCCCAGTTCTGCTTTTCCCAGTGAGGTTACTGCCTGTACATGTACTGCCACAAGTATGAGACCTTGCTAGAGCACAAGGAGCCAGGTGGGTGGTGCTCAGGAGCCTGATGTCAAGCAGCACCTCCAGGTAGCTTCTGAGGCTGCAGGGAGGTTCCCACCAAGCCCAGCTATGGGAGGTGGGGACAGACAGGGATGGACACACAAAAGGAGGCTTTTAGAGCTTGGCATGTTGGCTATTCCCTCAGCAGCACCAAAGGACATTGTTACCACCCCTGTGGACAAAGCCACAAATAGTGCATGGTCCTGTAGCCCTATGGCCCACCCAGAGGAGGAGGCAGCCACCCTTCCTGAGCTCAGAGGATGCAAGCCAGGCCTTACTGCCCTTTCCCAGGTTTACCCCATGGTAGCCACGTTGGGAACAGCAGATACTTTCTGGAACTCAGACAGCTTTCCCAGTATGCACCTGCTGCTTCTGTTCTTTGGGAGATGTCCTGGCTGCTGTGTACACAGAGCTATTGGGACAGGTCACCAGGATAGGGCATGGTAGGACCAAGATTATAGTGGACAGTGGTAAGCAAGTCAGACTTGAGAAAGGTAGATGTAGGTTCCATAGAGAATATGAGAGTGTAGAACCTAGGTCACTGCTACACCATGAGTGGAAGGGACATCGGGGGCCTGCTGGACACTGGGCTAGGACTCCTGAGTCTCGGCTGGTGGGTCAGATCTGGCCCTTGACCCCTGGGCAGTGGTTCTGTCCTCTGAGGTGAGGAGGTGGAGTGAGCTGGCGGCCAGATGGAGCTCTATGAGCAATAGAGAGCCCTTGGGTCTGGGGCAGCGTCCCGAGTGGTCTCAGCAACAGGGTAAAGACAGGCAGGCCTGGCTCCTGGTGCATGTGTGGACAGCCATGCCCAGGGGCTGGCTCTGAACTTGCAGAGATGAGCCCTGGAAGAGTACTTGCCCTGATGAGTGTAAAGCAAGCTGCTGTGATGGGAGCAGCTTCCTGGGGCTGGGGTGGGGACAGGGCTGCAAGCTATATAGGCCATAGCCTATGGGTGCCAGGAGGAGGGAGGCAGTGACCATGTACAGCTATCCACAGTTCTCCCTTCTGGCCCTTCCTCTCCTCATTTTAGTTCTGGTGCTAGCCTCACAGTCTGCAGAGCCCTCCTCCGCCCGTATTTGCTGTTGGCACCACACTCCTTGTCCTGTGGGCAGCCCTGCTCTTTTCTAGTCCCTGGCATCTCTGTGCTCTCTCCTCATTAACTGGGCCCTGCAGGCTCCTCCAGCAAGAGCCTGTTCATTGTCAACTTTGGGGAAGCCACAGGTAGAGTGAGCAGAGGAGTTTCTTGAGGACTGGCACATCCATTTGCACAGCCCAGGGAGACCCTGATGTGCAGAGTGTCACCATGCATGGCTTCCTCAGTGTTGACCTGAATTGAAGTGTGCCCAAGGGCCTTGTTTTCATAATGTGCACAAGGCAAGAAGAATTAGAAATGAGTTGTGCTAAGCACATGCCAGGCCCATGGCTCTATGGCTGAGCAGCTGGCTGGTTGCCTAGGGCTGTCCTTGAGTTTAGATCCCCCACTTTGCTGCAGAAACTTGAGTGCCCTGTTCCTGGCTCTCATGGAGCTTTGGAAAAACCACTGGCCCTAGGCTCCTCCCTGAAGAAGTAGGAGGCCTTGGCCCTCATGAGCTGTGAGGTATGCTTAGTGGGATTTGACTACCTCTCCTCATCTCCCCCTCCCCCTCATCCTCCCTCCCTCCCTCCCTCCCTCCTTCCTTCCTTCTCCCTCTCCCTCTTCTTCTCTTCCTCTCTTCCTGTTCTTCTCTCTCTCTCCCTGTCCCTCTCCCAGTACCTGGCCCACTGTAGCCATTGGGATATTAGGAGCCCTAGGCAGAGTGATGATTTTATTTCTGTCCAATCACTGTCAGGTTGGGAACTCCTGTTCTAGGATTTGTGCCCTGTCATGTAGAAGCCCTCCATCAGCTTTCCAAGTGTCTTGTGATACCAGAGGCTTTTGTTGAAATATTGTTGTTCCCTGACCCTAAGGAGATGGCCAGGCTCTGTGGGTCCTCATCCCTGAGCTGACTCATAGCTGGCCTCAAGATATGGTGCCTTTGTGGCAGACAGACAGGCCGCCAACAGCTTGGGCAGGTTTCTTCAGGCTTGTTTTAGCACAAGGCTTGAGACAGGTTTTCTCTAAGTCTGTAAGTTGCCCAGGCTAAGATAAAACTTGTGATTCTTCTGCTTCAACCTCCGATGGTGCTGAGATTATAGCCATGTGTCCCTATACCGAACCCTCAGCTGGGATTTTTCATCTCTAACCCTAACTTGTGCCTCAGCCTTACTTCACATTCCTTTTTTCACCTGTCTTCCTGTGGCAGGGATGCCAGGGAGAGGGACTTTTAGGGCAAGGAACACCCAGTCCTGGAAAGTGGGACTTGGGGAATATCCTCTCATGATGAAGGCATCACAACAGCTGGGGCCACAGTTGCCCTGGCACCTGCCCTGTGTACCAGCCCACAGCCCCTGCCTACTGTGTACTCATACAGTGAGTCCACTAGGAGAATGGGAAGAATTTTAAATGTCTTTAGTTAATTGCAGAAGACAAGATAAAGGCAGTTTGACTTTGTTATTAATTAGCAAATCACACTAATTAGTAAGCATAAGAAAGGTTCATGCTTTTTTCTTTAAATGCAATTAACATAACAAGGGGAAATGTCGGGGTCATACTTGTATCATTAATGCACCTCACCCTAATTAGATACGGCCAGCAGTGGCTGGAGAAATGGGTTTTTTGATTACAACTATAAAAAAGGCTCAGATACTTTATATACTTCAGGGAGTGAGAACTGGAGACTTAGTTTCTGATGTAAGAGGCATTACTTCCCTCACAACTTGCTGTAATTAAGCAGTCATCTTCCTTCACTCCCATTTTTCATCCTGGGGGGTTCCTTTCCCTTGCACTGAGGGAACCCAGTGGTAGATCTACCCTATAAAAGGACCATGGCTGTGCCTGGCCAGACCATGTTCCATGTACCAACTACCCTTTTCTGTGGCATCTCTAAAGCAGGCAGGCCAAACCCCACTGTCCTGTGCAGAAAAGGACTAGCCTTCTCTGGTCCTTCTCATGTGCAAGAGCCTCTCACAGAGAGGTCAGCCTTGTCCTCAGTGGACAGTGTTGTATGCACACCAGTCCCACAGCAGTAGTATTATGACACTCTTGATAGCACGAAGGAAGGTAGAACAGAAGCAGGTTATTCTCAGTGCTTTGACCACATGTGTGTGAGCTCTGCTCATACAGAGCCTACACACCAGCTCCACTCTTCTATAGGGAGGTCTTCGCTAGGCCCTCAGTGCCTGCTGTGGCCTGCTGTCCCATGACTCCTGGGTCCTTACCCTTCTCTGAGCTCACCATACTCTCACACTCTTCTGTGTGACTCCTTGTGCTGTCCCTGCCTCCTGGAAAATCCAGCAGAGCCTGGTTTCCCTTCAGAGTCAGCTGCTTCCTTCCTGTCTTCCTTGCTACCTTCTTGGCCCGCACATTCTTTTCATGCTGTCTTTGTGTGACACGTGATTGTCATAACCACTTTTGTGTTTGTCTTTGTCCTAGGCATGAGCTCCAAAGAGCAGCCAGTACTTGCTGGGGTACACCACCTGGTAACTTAGACTGACTTCACATCAGTCTCCTATGTCCTTTGTTTTAGTTGGTTTTATTTTAGAGATTCTCACCTATCTCTTGTTAGGTTTATTCCTGGGTGTCTTACAGTTCCTGTTACTTGTACATTGCTTTTCTGTGGACTGTTTTGGGGTCAGAGCTGGGAGATGAGACTTAGAATAGAGAAAATCCCTATGGATTCCACCGCATGAAACTTAAAAAGATTTAGCCTATAATAACCAAAAAAAAAAAAAAAAAAAAAAATTATCACTAAAAATAATCGGAGTAATTCCATACGTGGGAGAGTCTCGCCTTTGCCCTAGTTCTTCTCGATGTAAGATGTAAATTTCTGTGTTTTGCATCTGAATGCTAGCTCTCTCCAATTGCTGTGCCCTTTAGGGCTCCCTGTCTCCTGCTACTCTGGACCCAAAGCACCTGGCTCAGCACTCACACTGCCATTTGGCTACCTGGACCTTCTCATGCAGAAGGTCAGGCACTATCCTCCCGGAGCTTGGCCTCTCTGCTCCATGGGTGTTGACTTGAGGATGCTTCCAAGAGATAAGCTGGCCTTTTAGTAGAGAGACTTCACTGCACTGTGCACTGTCACTGTCCTTTCCTGAGGTGGCATTCCCCACTTGGGTGATCAGCTGCACTGCAGACTAGAGTGAAAGCAGGTAAGAGAGTTCAACTTGGATCCTGCCATCCCCTTGCTGCCAGGAAAGCAGTGGCTATTCCAGAGAGCTTCCTAGGTGCTGATGGATGGGACTGGAGAACAGAACAGTGGCCTTTGGCCAAAGACCCCACTCTGATTTCAGCATCATTTCTGTAAGACTTGTAACATCTATCCAGATTGGATTCTAGAGAGACTGGTGCTGCCAGAGTCCTCTGAGCCCTGGACCTCAGTGTCATCACCACCATCTTGATCACTGGCACAAGACAGAGGCTCATACCTGTTGAGTAAATAAAAGATAAGGTGGCATAGATTCACTCCAGTGCCTGGCTGCTGTTAGGGTGAAAAGAGCAGGTTACCTAGATCCCCTGCTTTGTGAGATTAAGTAAGACCCCAGGATCAAACCATGTATCCTCTCAAACTGAACTACATATCTGCATTTAAAAGCTATACTGTGCCAAGGAGTTGGCCACAAGCACTATTAATATTTAAGTGAAGCTTTTGAAGCTAAAAGTGAAGTGGTGGGAGGAGCCTATAGACAGAGTGGCCCTGGCAGTCAAGAAGGCAGGTCTGTCCAAATGGGGTAACTGCCAGGGCTCTCTGTTTTGAATGGGCTCATTGTGGTGGCCCTCACAGGATCCCAGGCCTGGTTCTGTTGCTGTCTGGGCTTTGAGCCTGCTTTGAGGTGCTGGGTCAGCTATCTTAGAGGTTAGGGTCCCACCCCAACCCAGAGGACTGTGCTTAGACTTGGCCCTCTTCTTTGTTCCTGCTGCCCTCCACTTGAAACTCAGAAGTTGTTTTTATTTCAGTCACAGTGGCCACTGGATTCTGTAAAAAAGATCTGAGTCAGTTCTGTGAGATCACACAACTCATAACCTCTAGCCAGACCCATCAGAAATAAAGACAAATCCCAATATCCAACAGAAATGAAAGCAGAAACCGTAGTAGCACTTGTGCTTCCCTGCTTATTGATTTAATCAGGGCTACCCTGGTGGGTGTGCAGTGTTACTTTGTCATTGGGGCTTTCTCTCCACTCAATGGCCACTTGGGCCTTTTTGTTGGAAGACTGTCTCTTAAAGTCCTTTGCCTTTGTTTAAGGTAGGCTGGCTTGTGTTTTTGAGTTGTAAGAGTTCTTTGTATGTTCAAAATACTAGAATGGTTTGCTAATGTTTTTCTTCATTCCGAGATTGTCTTTTCAGTTTTAGTTTCCATGAAGTTAATTTTTTATCTGCTTCATTGTTGCTGTGCTCTGATGGCATATCTAAGAAGCCATTGCCAGATGCAAGGTGAGGAGGAGTCATTCTGATCTTTTTTGGATTTTAACTTTTACATCTTGGTTTTGATCCATTTGGAATTAAGTTTTGCAATGAATCTAACTTCATCATTTTGCATGTGGATGCCTGGCACTGTTTGTTGAAAAGACTCCTCTTTTCTTGTTCAGCTGTTCAGTGATCTGGGAATACCAGTTGAGAAACCAATTGATCCAGGTAGATTTATTTCTCAACTCTCAGTTCTGTCATTGATCCTTGCCTTTCCTTATGTCAGTGCCATGTTCTAGTCACTGTAGCTGTGTGATAAGTTGTATGATACTTTCAACTTTCTTTTTCCTTCAAGCTTATCATGGCTATTCAGGGCCTCTTGCAGTGCTATGTGTATTTTGGGACGTTTTTCCATTGCTACCCCACAGAAAGAAAGACATTTGGGATTTTGGCAGGGGTTATGCTGAGTCTATAGATAACTTTGGAGAAGATTGCTGTCTTAACAGTATTATTTGCTAACCCTGAGCACAGAAAGTCTTTGCATTAGTTGATGTTTTAATTTGGCAGTATTTTATAGTTCATACCAATACATGTCTTTTATCTTCTTGTTAAACTTGTTTGCAAGTATCTTACTTTCTTTGGTCAAATGAGATTGTTTTCTTAATTTTTATTTTTGGATTGTTCATAGCTAGTCTGTACAAATGCCACCGATGTTTTTGTGTTGATCTTGTATCCTACAGCTTTGTTGAATGCATTCATTAGCACTAATAGAGTCCTTACAAGTTGGGCTTTCTATATATGAGATTGTGTCATATGAATTAGGGTAGTTTTATTTCTACCTTTATAGTTTTGATGCCTTTTATTTCTTGTTCTCACTTGGTTGCTCTGACTAGAAAGTTGCAGACAAAGCTGAATAGCAGTGGTGAGAGTAGATGTCCTTGTCTCGATTCATCATCTCAGGGGAGACCTGTCAGTCTGTTATCATCGAAGCTGATATTAACTATAGGTTTTTTCGTCTATGTCCTTTACCATGTTGCAGAAGTTCCTTTCTAGCTCTACTTTATTGAGTATTTTTGTGTTGAGAGGGAATTGGATTTTGTCTAATTCTTTTTCTGCCCTAACTATGATGACCCTACGGTCCTACTGTCATCATAGTATAACATTCATTGTATAACATCAATTGATTTTCCTATGTCAAATGACCCTTGTGTCCTGATATCAGTCCCCCTGGTCATGATGTAAGATCCTCTTAGTAAGCTTCTGGATCTTGATTTCTGGTGTCTGAAGGATTCCTAGCAATCTGTCCACGCCTCTGAGGGTTTCAAGTGGTTGGCACAATATGCAGTTGCTCCTGGTATTCTATAGTTCTGTTTCTGTATGGTTGGTGGTATCACTCCTAAAACATTGTTTTTTTCAGTCACTCCTTGGGTCATAGCTATTGCTTCCTTTCAGAACTAAAAAGCTCTTGTTCCAGTGACTCCTCACTGGCACTTTTTCTAATGGCAAATCCATTGCCATCCTTGATGTTAGCTTTCTTATTAAACAAGTCTGTTTCTCTAACAGCTTTTAAGATCTTTGTATCACTAATTTTGGTTTTATTAAATGTGACCTGTATTTTTCTTCATGTTTCTTGTGCTTGGTGGGCTTTCTTAGATATGTGGGCATCTTGTAGTTGTTGTTTGGAAAGGCCTCTAGGTAACGCTTTTAGGAGGTCTGAACCTAAGCCATAGCTCACTTTCATTCTTCTCACTTTTAGAAATAATTTTGTCTCATCCCACCTTTCCCTCTCTCAGTCTGTCTGTCTGTCCGTCCATCTATCCCTCCATCCCTGGTCTTTATATTTTGAACTGTTTATATTGCTGTGTATTCAGGTCATCTGTGGTTTGGGTTTTTTGTTGTTGTTGTTGTTGTTCTTTAATATCTAACCTGCCTTTGAAGTGATTCATGGAATTTCTTACCTTTAGAACCTATTCTCTCCTCCACTTGTGTCCCCGCCACTCTCCTACCTGTAAGGTTCTACCTCTGGAGAGGTAGAAACTAAGTCCAGGGCTCAGTGGTATAGCACCTGCCTGGCAAGCACCACAAGTTTGATTCCCAGTACGAGAGAGGGGGGGTAGCGGAGGGAAAAGGAAGGGGAAGGGAAGGGGAAGGGGAAGGGGAAGGGAAGAGAGAAGAGAGAAGAGAGAGAACTAAGTCCAAGATACTTAAATATTCATTGGCCTCAGGGCCTCCATGCCTCTGATGACCAGGCCTGGTCACAGCAGGTCTAGCCACAGGGGCTCTTCCCTGCTCTTGTCCAGCAGGCCTGACCAGAGGCCTGTTGTTGCCTTGCTGTATACTTTCTTGTCTGTGGCCTAGGGTCTTGTGGGCTGAATTGCTTCATGGGCCAACCCTCCTATGGTTCTTGATAGAACAGGGCTGTGAGTTTGCCCTCTGCAAGCTTGGAAAGTGAGACTTGGTCCTGTGGGCTTTAGAGATGTAATACATAGGTTTTCTCTACCTGTTGGGGGAGGGGAAAGTAGAAAACCCTTGATTGAGGCTGGAAGTCCTTGTGTGACAGCCTCTGGTATGCTAAGGTAATTTCATTCACCCTGAACACTATAGGTCCGAAGAAGCAGATATTCTAGGCATGGTGCTGCTGCCTGGCCTGTGATGAATCTCAGAGCCTCCTCTGCCCCATCCTTGTGTCCCCACTACCCTCCCATTGTCTTACTGTCAGGTTCTCCCCCACCCATTCATGAGATGTCTGTGTCAGTGGTGAGGCAGAGTCACTCCTCCTTCTATGGCTCATGGGTGTTACCTGCTGTCAGCCAGAGCAGAGACCCTCTGAGATCAGTGTCTTAGTGTTTTTCAGGAGCAAACCCCCTTTGCTTCCCAGTGTGGTCTTCTTGGGGAGCCCAGATTTCCCACATTTCTAGGATGTTTGTACCTCTCTGCTATGTCCATGCTGCTCCATTCCCATTGTGCCTCTTTTACCTTCTAGAAATCTCCCTCCTCAGCCTGTCCCTTAATCCATGCCCCTTCTCTCCATTCCTCCACCCTGGCCCTCGCACTTGGGATAGTGATCCTTCCTGACTATCTATTTGGCAGCCTGATCCCCTCTCTAGGGACCCTGGAAGTTGATGGCTGGACCAGTTTGGTAGGTAGACAAGAGATCTTCTGAATGGCTATGGGTTTGTAGCTGGGGAAGAAGGGTGTTTGTGGCTCACTCTGTGCAGACACTGTAGGTGCTGCTTCTGAGGTTTACTTGAAGCAAAAATACTTCAGAGTTGTGGTTTTTTTATTTTTTTGCTTTCATGATGACTTTGCTCCCTGCACATGACCTGGCCCACCAGGTGCTCTCAGCCCTGTTCTCTCTGCGAGAGCTCACTAGCTGCAGTGTCCTCTTCCTTGTCTGCCAGTGCTTGCAGTTTTAGAAGCAGCAAGGTACAATAATGAGCTAAACATGAGGTGACAGGGACAGAGGACAGTGATTTGTAGTCACAGGCTGCACACTGAGGATGCAGAATTGTAGACAGGAAGACACAAACACTGCAGTGACAGGACCCTTCCTCCTGTCGGCTCACTGTGTTAGTTGTCCCTCGGCCACTGGCATCATGGGTTGCTATGGTAAGGACTCTAGCCTGCCCTTGTGACATGAGTCTCTAGCAGTGTTAACCAAATTCTGGGCATGCCAGGTCTTTCTTGGGTAGTACTGCAGATGGCACTCTGGAGAATGTGCTGTGCTTACCAAATGCAGCTTGTGCTTTTACCAATGCATTGGTTTCTGGAACTTGGTGCAAATAATTATAAATAGCATTGGCAACAGTGTGACCATTGGCAGGACACTCAGGAGCTCTGCACAGGGTGAGACAGGTCTTCCTCTGCAGACGTGTCCAACGCATTGCAGTTATCATATCCCCACTGAGAGTGCCACCAGTACCCCTCACTATTGATTGAAAGGTGTCCCTAAGGGTAAGGGACTGCCACCTTCTCCTGAGCGTTATTAATTCCACTCTTTGCAAAAAGTTTGCCATAGAATGCCCTAAGGAAGACTTACACCCAGGCTGGGTACTGGGTGGCTGGGGCTAGGCCTGGTAGAAGGAGGGTGCTATGGAGGCCCAGAGCCCTCTGAGTACAGGGCCTTTGGATAGTTGCCTTGGAGCTAGAGACCTGTGGCAGGTCAATGTAGGGGGGGTAATATTTCTCCTGCTTCTGAGATCCTGTGGTTGCCCCCTTATGACCTTCCCAGGCTACTTGAGATACAGAAGAAACCCATATCTCCATAGCCAGATGAAGGAGGAAGTACCTCTGGAGGGAATGCTTCTTGTGCCATTTTTTGGTGGGAAGCTAAAAGCTGTGTGTGGATAGCTGAGAGATCACAGAGATAGGGCAGCAAGGGGCTGGTACTGACACTGCCCTCTTTGGTCTAGTGGGGAGGTCCCTCCCTCTGGGCTGGTGTCCTGTGAGATGTGGGGTTGGGAAGGAGGGCTGTGGTGACAGGAAGGTGATTCTCATAGGCTGTACTCTGGAGCATTTTGGCCTTCCTCCCTCCTGCTGTATTTCCTCACCTGATCTGTCATGGTTCCTCCTGGGTCAGGCATGAGTAGTCTTCTAAGTTGCCATTCCCTGTGAACAGTTTTGTGTTCACTCACTGCAGCCATAGCTTCTATACATTGCATGGCAGAGACCTTGTGGCCTGCAGAGGGGTGGGGAGCACTCTTGCCCACCAGACTCAGAGGAGTGGCTTGCATCATCCTGCTGTTGGAGATGGTACCCAAGGGAGACAGGGACCCTGCTTGCTGGTAGCCCTCCCTATGGTGTGGTCAGAACCCTGGGAAGAGGCCAAGATCCACAGGAGAGGTGAGCCCTCAGCCCACTAGGGATGCCAAAATGGGACAGTGAGATCACCAGCATTTGCTCCTAGCTGGCATCTTTTGCCAGCCAGGGATAGAATTTAGGTGGAAAAGTAGGGCTGACTCCCAGGAGCCCACTCTTACAGACCCTGTGTCAAAGACAAAGACCATACCAGTGTGTGTGTGTGTGTGTGTGTGTGTGTGTGTGTGTGTGTGTGTGAGCAGGAAGGTGTGGGCCACTGTGCGATGGCTAACTCCATGCATCACTGCAAGCCCACAGATGGCTGTGATGTTTCATCCTGCCCCTGCCCTTTGTTAGGTTCTGCCCTGATTCTTCCTGTAAATGCAGTTTTCAAGATGTTCACATACTTATTTGAGTAAGCAATACACATACATAGTGCAAAGTGAAGAGAGTGGTAAAGCATATTAAAAATAAGTTGTCCTCCCGTGGGTCCCAGCTTGTCCTGGAAACAATGGCATGGTCCTCTCTGGGTGTTCTGGCAGCTGGTTTACTTGCTGGCCTGTTGGACATACCCTGTGACCCTGCTCCTGCAGGCCTATGGAGTAGCTGTTAGGACCTCTATCAAGAAGCAGAGAAAGAAGGCACAGGGAGCTTTATATAATAATGGGCACCCAGGTAGTGGTGGGGTTGAGTCTTTATGACCCTTTGCTGTTTCTGTCACCCTCAAAGGACATCACAGCTAAACTTACTATATTTCCCCTTGGGGACAGGGCCAGGTGTGTTCCTCTCACACCCTTCAGCCAGGCCTGTGAGTGATGTCCACATAGCCTATGTGGACTGCAGGGAGGGTTTGGCTCTGTAGTTCTGGCCAGACTCTGTCTTCTCTCCAGCAGACCACTGACCTGGGGCAGATACCTATTCCCAAGTCATAGCCTTCAGCAACCACAGAATCCCTGATCCCCTCTCCCTGTGTACACACATCCTTGTGCCATCCTGTGTACAAGCATAGCCCACTAAGGGACACGCTGCTGCCAGGTCTGTTGGCTCCCCCAGGACTGTGCTGCCAGTCCTTTTCCCTAAGTGCTTGATTCGTTTGGAGCAGGCACTGCTGGTAATTATGCCTCTTAATCTAGGAGAGTGAGCCAGAGAAGGAATACCAATTTATGTATTAGCCTCAGAGATTGGAACGGGGTGATGCACACCCTGTCTAGGAGATTAAATTTGAACAGAACAGGAGATATTCAAAGTAAGGTTTAGAAATCACTCTTTGGTGATGGCAGCCAGCGAAGCCCACCCTATGTGCACAGTCCCTAGGGCACCTCGTCAGTGCTCACCTGGTGGGCATGCGTGTAGGGCCCTCTGTGCTCATTTGCAAAAACAGAAGGTGCTGTTCCTTGGATCCCTTTTTGTGGGGAGGTGAGTTTTAGAAGGTGGCTTTGTGGCTTTGTGGCAGTTGGCAGGGTCTCTCGGAAGACACAATCCAATTAGTCCTTGTATTCTCTTTGTTTTAGCCTGACTCTAGACACTGGGTTTTCTCAGTGAAGTATGAAATAGGTAGTTTCAAGCTGCAATATTAATGCATTTCCAATTTTCTCTGCCTTTCTTACTGGGCACACTAATAGCAGCATGAATTAGCTCACATTGGCTGAAAGGGAGCTGATAATGGATGCTCCTCCTTCTGGCACAGTGTTGGGGGCCAGGCTGACCTGCACAGTGAGGGCAGGACCCCTAGGGCTGTCTGAGCTCACCCACACTTAACTGGGGGCTGTAAGCTAGGACTTACAAGTTGATGCCTGGTGGGCAGGTGGGATGAGTGACCACAGGACTATGTGTGTATTCCATGCCTAGGAGTGGTGCCCAGCCCACAAGTTAGGTGGGTGTTAGGTGGTTTCTCTCCCCACTTCCCCTGGGAAACTCCCTTCAGCTTTTGATCCCAAGTGAAAAGGGGACAAGGAGAAAAGGGGTCACAGGGCAGGTTCAGGGCTTCCTTGAAGTAGCCATAGCTGTGGCAGCAGGGTCACACTGCCCAGGGCCTGCAGTTAGTGCTGAGAACCATTTGGCCGGTTGCCCAGCAGCCTCACTGAGGTCTCATCTCCAGCAGCTTGCCTGGGCTTTCTTCCTTTTAAAAATTGATACATTTAAATCATGTCTTAAATTGAGTAACTGGCAGGTAAACAAATCCTTGGTCTTTTCTTCTAGTGAGGTCTTAGTTCCTTGTGTATCCTCTGCCTTTGAGAAGCCACTCAATGCCTGCCTAGTTCCTGTCAAAGGAAGTATCCCTGGGGACCCAGAAGCTGGGCAGAAGGGGCTGTAAAGGGAATATTAACCCACAGACATGTAGTGACAGCTACTGTGCTGCACTGTGGGGCTGGTGTGAGCCAGCAATGCCTAGCAGAGCAAAATGAGGGCAGACTGGCAGGTGGCTGCCTGGTAGGGCGGCAAGGGCTCCAGCACAGGCTTAGAGGAAGGGAACTGACTTTGTGAGAATGAAGTTGAGAGTTTGTTGTGAATCTAGGATTATGAATAAAGATTTGATGTTTGCTTTGAATATTGTTGCAAAGGTAAGCACTTCTCACTTCTTTCTCCTAAATCATCCAGAAATACCAAAAAAGAATGAAAAATAAAGCGGCAAACTTCTATTTTGGCAATACTGAAATAGAGCTAACCCCAAGCCTCAAGCAGGAGGCCACGTGCCCACAGTGGAGGAGGCATATATAATCCAGAGCCACGGCAAAGAGCTCTGAGAGGGAGGCAGTGGCACGAAACCCACCTCAAGGGAGGGAGCCTTCATGGGATGTGGTCCTGATGCCCCATGTTGCAGTTTTGAGGCAAGGACAGGCAGAGAAGCTGTGTGAGGGGTCCAAGCATACCTGTACTTGAAGCAGGAAGGGCAGCCATCACAATGAGGGGAGAGCCCCTCACCCAGAGGGAAGTGGTGGCTCTGATTGAACTTGCCACAGAAGCGCACTGAGTTGGGAAAGAAAGAAAATGGCTCTACCCGTCCCCAGTGCAGCTTTGTTGCAAAGCTGGGTCTGATGAAAGTCACTTTCAGCAATAAGCAGTGAAGGTCATCTTAAGTTTATGAGATGGAAGGAGGAAAATGGGAAAAACAGGATAGAGAAGCTCAGGGAAAAAGAACTTGACCTCAAGTAGATGAAGATGCAGCCACACATTTTGGAAGTTAGCAATAACGCCAGTTCCAAAGCTGGAGTAAAGTGTAGTGTCTAGACAGAAAAGAAGGTGTGGCCAGGGCTGGGTGTCCTCAGACAGGGCATTGGGACAAGAGTGAGTGGGACAGTGGATGGGAGGAGCACACAGAGAGGGGGTGATTACAAAGCCCAAAAAGAGCCACGTGTAACAACACTGCCTACTGGAAGATGCAGTAAAGGTGAAAGGTAGAAAACACTAAGAATGTAAACATGTGTTCTGGTAGATTTATATATTTAATAAAGAAGTGTTGCAAAAGAGGATGAAGAAACAAAACAAAGAATGAGTTTCTCCCTGTCAGTACCTAAAGATGAAAACATTCCCTACTGAGGTAGCATCAAGTAGTAAGAGTATATTTAACTGCGTTTTAGGCTTCTCCACAGGACTGTAAACCAATAGGATCTGTCTAGAGAGGTTGCTCATAAGAAATGGGGTCTTGTGACCATGGAGGCTGAGAGTCCCACAGTTGAATTAATAGTATTGTGGGAGCTGGACATCCCACAGTGTGCATGGGAGACCTAGAAGAGCCAGTGTTGAGGTTCAACTGGAGGCAGACTGCCTGTGGTGTGGGGAAGCTGATGGTGGGATCCTAGCCCATGGCCCGGGAGGATGAGCTGGGAGATGTCTTAGCACAAGCAGTGAGGAGGGAAAAAGGAATCCCTCTCCTTTCCTTTTTTGTTCTGTTCAGCCCTAGCAAGATGGGTGCTGCTGCCCATGCTGGGAAGGGCAATCTCCTGACTCTAATGCTAATCCACACTCAGATATCTCTCTCATATGAGTATATCTGGCCTAGCCAAGTGACATGTGGAGTTAACTAACACAAACTATGTAAAAATAAACCGTGAAAAGGGTGAAATATCTGACTAGACACTCAGTAAGACATGCAGTCAGTGCAGCTAACAAGGAAAATATGAGCACAAAGCTAATAGTTACAAAAGCAACCAATACAAAAAATATACACACTATTCTAAATGTTAAGAGAATTACACCTAAACCAGTAAGCAGGATTAAAATGCTACGGAGTGATAATGTTAAGAGCTATAAAAAATAACACATAATACAATAGAAATAATCATATCAAAATATCAATTGGCTAAACTCCCCTACTTAGAAGGAAAGACTTTCTAGGAAAGTTGGAATTTGTTTCCACAGAGGCTTCCTGGCAGGAACACAGAAGCAGGAGGTCTGAGTTTGCACCATAAAATGTTGTGGAAAATGGACTGGCACATCTCAGTGCTGTGGGTACAGATCTCTGAGAGAGGACAGCACTGCCACCCAGGAAGCACAGAAAACTAAAAGCCTAGGGGAGTGCTGGGCGTGGTGGCTCACGCCTGTAATCCCAGCACTCAGGAGGCTGAGGCAGGAGGATTGGTGCGAGTTCGAGACGAGCCTGGACTACAAAAGTGAGCTCAAGGCCAGCCTCAACTGCATAGCGAGACCCTGTCTCAAAAAAGACAATAAATAAATAAATGAATGAATGAATGAATGAATGAATGAATGCATGCATGCATGCATGCATGCATGCATGCCTAGGGGAGATCTGACCTCCCCAGACTATGGTGTGATAAAATTTGAAATCAAGGACAGGACTAGAAAAAGAAAAACTCTTTAGCTTGGAAATTTGAAAACAAACAGAACAAAGCATTCTGCCTTAAAGTTTGGTTGATAGAAATGTAGCTCAAAAAAGTACATGAAATCTGAAAGCTAGTCAGTGAAAACACTCATCAGAGCCAGTAGAAACATTTAAGGTCATGGCTTCAATATCATAAAACAGTACATGGACTCACCTCCAGCACCAGGAGTGAGAGACTGAATAAAAGAAACCCTCAGGAAAACAACAGTTAGGGCTGTGTGAAAGTCAAACAGAGGCTGATAGAGAAGAGGAGGGCTAAAGTGGGAATAATAAATGAGTCCACATGGCTGTTGTTGGAAATAAAGCAAATAAAATGAAGAATTATTCACAATTCTGCTTAAAAAAAAAAAATTATAGATAGCATCACCACCCAAAATAGGAAGTAGGACTGATTACCTTGGTATTGTGGCTAGTGTAGGCATACGTAAGAGCTTTTGTGGGCTAAGGACTTTGTATGTGACTGGGCAGGGTTATGCAGGCATGTTGTGCATCTGTGCTATGTGTGTTCTGCCCCCAAAGTAAGGTAAATGACAAAAAGTGAATCCTTTCAAAATACCATTTCTACATGTCTCCTGTAAAAAAAATAAAAAAATCATATCACAGCTCCCTTTAAATAAATGCAAACATCCAAAGTAGATTGTATTTTCCCAGAAAGTTGTTCGTCAGTACTGACTCCAGAAGAGATAATTCTAAACAGGCTGCTGAGGTAGCATGAAGTTATCCCAAAGCAACCATTGCTGTCATGCCCCTCCCTTCCCAAGAAGGCAGCATGAGTGCATCAAGAGAGCCCACCTCTGGACTGCAGCTGTCAGGATACAGGTGCTTCTGTGGCTTAGGAATAGTTCAGACCACAGAGGAAGGAGGGAGCCCATGAGGGTGAGTGATGTGCCTATGCCAGTGACTACAGAGATTCCACAAGCCTGTGTGCGTGTGTATCCACCACACACAGATACCATAGAAGAACTGTGATAAGGGCCAATGTGCTAGGAATAAAAGCCAGTGGCAACTTTAAATAGAACATCCTGCTCAGTCCTGTGCTGCTCTAACATACTTGACACTGGATGATTTATGATGAACATGGAATTATTTGGCTCACAGTTCTGGAGCCTAAAATGTCCAACACTGAAGGTCTCTATCTGGCAAGGAAGTCAGGGATGTGGGGGGCTCTGATGGCTGGCCTGGGGCTGTGACACTGACTTGTAGTCCCTGGTGAGGCTTCAGTGGTCCTTCCAGGATGGCCTTGCAGGCACAGAGTTCTTAGTCTGCATGTAGTTGTGGGGAGGGCCTGTTGGTGCCCAAGAACCCAGGTTGGCCCTGAGTGAGTATATGCTGACATTCAGGCAGCCCCTGGCCAGTGTTCTGTATGCCTGGGCCTGCTCCGATGCCCTGATCCCCGGCAGCCTGTGTCTGGCTCCCAGGTGTGCCAGAGCAGCTACCGTCCACCTTTTGGGCAAGGCAGGTGGCTCAGGACATTCTATAGAGGAATCTGAAGTAGCAAAATAAATAAAATACTGTAATCGCTCAATCAAAGGCATGGTTAATTTAGCACAGTCTTTCCAGCTCTGCTGTGTCCCTCTTTGCCCCAGAGAATTAAGTATTTCCCCTCAGCAGTACCCACAGTGGCAGTGACTTAACGGCTAATCTGCAGGCAGAAGCATTGAGGAGGAGAAAGGGCTAAATTTGTACAACTTGGTACACCTATAGCCCAGGGACTTCAGGTCTTGAGAATCCCAGGCAAATGGTCACTGTGCTGCAGATGCCCAACACAAGGTGGCGGTCCTGTCGTCAAGGTGCGTTGGGCCATGGACCCTTGGCAGGTTTGTGCAGCTATGCTACTAACTGCTCTTTTTTTCACAGCTGGAGATGGAGTTGAAGATGCTAAAGTCTCAGCTGAATTCTGCCGAGCCAAGCTTCCCATTCTGCAGAGAGGAGATGGACACACTCAGGTTGGTCCCTTGCTAGGGTTTGACAGCTGCCCAGATGTCATCCTCCAACAGCTGGAGTCTACTCCATCCCCTTCCTGTGCTTCTCCTAAAAGCATCTGTGTTTCTGTCTCATTCAGTCTACCTCAGTTCCTCTCTGTGGAGATTAATCTCTGTTGGGCTGGGCCTTTCTAGTGTCCCTTCCATGGCCAGCACCAACAGCCAGGCTCTGAGCAACCCTGTACTCAGCAGCAAGCAGACACTTCTGCCAGAGTGGTTTGGGGGACCGTCTGCACTACCAACTTAGTGAACTGACCTATCACATGCATGCTAGCTCCAGGGGCAGCACAGCCACTGGTGTGTTGAGGCATACAGACTAACATATTTCAGAGAGTGAGTCATAGAAACAGCAGCTGAACCAGACATGCTTTACATATGTCCACTGGGACTCTTGTCCACATTGCAAGAGGAGCTAAAAATTTTGTCAGCTATGGTTCTTCCCAGAGCTTTTTATTGTCCTTTTCCCCATAGCCAAATAGGGTCCTAAAGGAAGACATCCTGGAGCCAGAAGTACAGTGCTGTGAACAGCAGATCCTTCTAACTCTTTGAGCCATGTTGGCCCTGCAGATTCACTTTATAGTTGAAGAGGCTGTGAGTGCATTGAGGACAAAGAATGAGTATGGTAGAGAGGCTGCCTGCCCCTCCTCTGAGCATCTACCATGGGCGAGGCACTGGACAGCCTAGGCTTTCTGTGGTAGAGCTGCTTCTGATGGGTGAGAGGAAATGGGCTTGGTGACCCCAGCAGCCTGGTAGGTACTTAGTGGCCTCTTTGTGAAGAGGCATGGACTGTTGTGTGGGAGCAGCCCTCCTTGGACAAGGCTGCTGTGCTCCCACCAGACCAGCACAAGTGTTAGGTGTGTTGCTGGAATGGTCTCAGCTAGGTCTCTCACCCTGGACTCCATTTATCCAGTAAAGGCTGGTAAAACCAAGGAAAGATGTGTGATGCCTCCAATCCAGCTGGAGCAGAGGTGCAGGGGGAACAGCAGCTATGCTCCTTTCTAGAGCTGAGGTCTCCCCCTCATTTTGAAGGCATTTTTGCATTTCATGCACCAGTATCTCATAACTAGCTCTTTGGGGATACATGAGTTTCGAGGTTGTTTTGCATTGGTCCTGTCTTAGTTACTCTTCTCTCCTTGCTGGGACAAATACCCAACACTCAAAATTAGGGAAGAAAAGGTTTATTTAGCTCACAGTTACTGGAGGTTTTAGTCCATATTCAGCTGGCTGCAAGGCAGAGGGCAACCTTTATGGTGGCAGGCAAGAGCAAGGGAGCAGGGAGAGGTAGCAGCAGCTCTAGCAGGTGACTTGTGTTCCTTCCTTACATTGAAATGCAAATCACCTGCCCCAGGGAAGGTGCAACACCCACACCCACAATAATCAATTAGGAATTTCAAAAGCTGCCAAATGACTGCCTGAGGCCTTGGGGGCCACCTATACACAAACCATAACAGGTACCATCATGGGTTCACTTTGCTGCCTGAGCTCTTGGCACTGTTGGGTACTGTGCTGGAGGGATAGACTGGTGAGTAGTGATGTATAGTCTGTTTTCAACAGTTTTAGAGTTTAATTAGGACTTGCGGGGAAGTGGACATCATTCACAGGGACTGTGGCTCTGTAATTGTGGGTGAAAAGAACTCAGTGGTTCTGTGAATGTAGTGTTGGGGGCAGGGATCCCCCTGAACAGGCACCTTTGTACTACCTTGGATTAGCCAGTGGGTGCAGGAAGAGAGGCTGCTGCAACAGCAGGGAGCTGGAAGCCAGGCCTGGCTCAGTAGGTGATTGGCATTTACTCCACTGGTCATGGGAAGCCATTAGGAGTTTTAAAGTAGAGGAGCAATGCAATTTGATATATTGTATTGCCTGACAGTGATCTTGGCAAGGGTAGGCCACCGTCCTCCAGCCAAGTGCTAGGCAGGCGCTTCAAGCTCAGGAGCTCTTCCTGGGCAGAGAGAGTGAAACACACCACAGACACACATCTGCTGACTCCTGGAGCAGCCCCTATCTGTGATAAAGACCCTATCATGCAAAGGGGTGGGCAGGGTTCAGAGCACGAGTTGATTGAGCAAGCCATAGAAGTGCAACATGGGAGGCACTATGGACAAGTTGGGAAAGTGTGGCTAAGGATGGCAAGGGCAGCTATGCTTCCTATCTGTGGGTTCTCACAGATAACTATGTCTGCTACACAAGACGCACAGAGCCAGGAAGTGCTACCCTGGGAGAGGACAGCCAAAGGCAGGTAGTGGAGAAGAGGACTAGACCACTGCCCGCAGGTGGAGGAATAGAATGGTAAATGTGTTGCAGACATGTTCTACTTCAGGGCATTAGCAGAAGCTGCAGAGCAGGATATTCTGCCCCAGGTCCCAGCACTCCTCTTAGACAGGCCTTCCCTTCTCCCTCAGGCCTCTTAGCACCTGTATCTTTCATTCCGTGGCTGAGAGGAGTGTGCTGTGGCATGTGTAGGATTTGGGCACATGACTGAAAGGTCCTTCCCCCAACATCAGTCATACCAAGAGCAGAACCACAGCTGTGACGGGACAGGCCTCTGTGGCTATTATCAGAATATGGTCAGTATATGCTGAAGGCTTTGCTGCAATGGGGCAGCCACCCTAGCTCTGTGAGCACTTTGTCCTCCAGCTGAGGAGACCTGAGGGTTATGTAGCTTTCACAGATACCATCATTCCATACTCCTAGGGACTTGGAGTATGTGACAGAGACCCTGGTAAGCAGGGCCTGTCTACCAGGACAAACACATAGCAGAGAATGGGCTGTATCATAGTGCCTGCTCACATACTCCCCAAGGCAGAGGAGGCTCAGCATGGACCAGTATGCAGTGGAGCTGCTGCCTGGCCAGGGTGGCCCCTGCCTGCTCCCCATATGTCCCCCTGCAACTCTCAAGGCCTGTCTGTTTTATAAGTGGCCTATAACCAGGCCTCCCTGCCTCTTGTAGGTGTGGCTACTAGTCCTCTGTATCAGTTACTTTCTGCTTGTTGCTAGGACAAATACCCGGCACTCAAAATGAAGGAAGGAAAGGTTTACTTAGCTCACAGTTCATGGAGGTTTCGGTCCATATTCGGCTGGCCCAAGGCTGAGTGGAGCAGGGCGGAGAGCATCCAGTTCATGGCGGCAGAACAGCAACAAAATGGTGGCAGAGGTAGCCAGCCAAACACGGCAGTAGAACAACAGCAACAGCTAGAGCTCCAGTCTGTCTCTCTGTCTCTCTTTATATTACATTCAGGCTCTCCACCCTAGCTCCCGCCCTAGGCTACACCCATAATCCCATCAGTACTAAAACCCATAATCCCAGGGATCATGGATCAAGTCTCAA
>PVJA010034898.1:0-22210 GCA_004027025.1 Myocastor coypus
AAAAAAAAAAAAAAAAAAAAAAAAAAAAAAAGAATCTGCAGCTGACTTTTAAGAACTTAAATCAATGAAACTAAAGACTATACTCATAAGCAAAATAAATCCAACCCACATGTGCAGACATCATATTTTCTCCTCAGTGTGAGAACCCAAAGGAGAAAATAAAATGTGAAGGGTACAGTGGATGCTGAGAAAAACGACTGAAACTGTTCAAAAGCAAGAAAGTACTGAGTGGAGGAAAGGAAAGGGGAGGAAGTGGTGGGGGAGATATATCGACGCATGTAAGTAGGGTGGTTTGGACAACTGTGCTGTGGATTTCTGGTGAAAGGAGCAGTTGGGCTTAATTAGTTTGGGCTTCATTTTCTCAATTCTTTGACATTTTTCTCCTTTTAATTTCTTATGCTTCTTTCTGTTTTTCTTTCTTTCTTCTTTCAATTTTGTGTGCATGTATCTGGTAACAGGAACAACTAATTTGAAGATAATAATGTACAATACAACAAATACTGTGAAATTCGTATTATTTTGTTTAGTGGAATTCTGTATCCTTTGTAATTTTTCTATTTTAATATTGTTTTGTACTCTCTTTAAAAAGTAAAAGTCAGGGCTGGCCAGATAGCTCAGCAGACTGTTTAGGCAGGCACAGGGTCTGATCCCTGTGTATAGTTCTGGCCCCACACCCGAAGTGCACTGAGATGGTGACTAAGACTGGGTGTGGTGGTTCAAGCCTATAATCCCAGCACTTGGGAGGCTAGGAACAGGAGGATCACTACTAGTTGGATCTGTGTAATGAGACTCTGTAGACGCTATACTAAAACAAATTAAAATAAATAAATAAATATTAAAAGAAAAAGAGAAAAAATAAGTTACAGGTGTCCTCTAAGGGCCTGAAGACATTCCACAAATGATAAACAATCATGAGGTGTGTGTTCTTAAAAGTAGATCCTTCCCTCCCCAATTTGTAAGTAAAAGCATAGCCTTACTGAGCCAAGTGAGCACTAACATAAACATTTTGTACTCCCTATCCACAGAAACATGAGATCATGGGTATATGTTGTTTTAGGGTGATAACTTTGTAGCAATCTGTTATACAATGGTGACAATTTACACAGCAATGACAGTGACTAGGAAAGGCATGCCTTAAAGCTATGCTTGGAGGTTTTGGAAAGAAAAGCAAGTCAGAATCTAGAATATATACCCATATCCTTGATAGAAATAATCCTGTGTCATTGACAGGCTGATTCTCCTGGAAATCTGTGTTGTATCAGAGCTTTACAATTGGTCTATTATGGGCAGGTAAGACTGTCAGTAGAGACCATAACCAGATCACCCTTCATGGGTAGAAATCCACTTTTCTGAGACTTAGGGATAACCCTGAACTGTAGTGCTGTGGTAGGTTTTAGCTCACTGAACAAAGACAACATGATTGAAGAAAGAGTTTTGACTGATGACACCCAAAGAATGGGGTCACTATATAATTTCTTCATGAGTGTGGAAGTGACACATGATTTACATAAAAGCAGAAGGTATAAGATTATTTAGCTTAAAACCAAAATAGTCATTTTACTATCTCTTATTCTATCTTATTAGGAATTCAGGAAGTACTTCGCTGGGTGACTCCTATTGAAGTCTTCTTTGTAGCTGCAGTGCTGTGTCAGCTTGGACTCTGCTTCTCCCAAGACCTGTCCAGGGTTCATGAGCCCTATAGCTGGCTCCGTACATCCATATCATTGGGTGGTTAAATTCTGTGAGCTATCTTTAGCTTGTCTGTAGAATGGCGATAATGATATGTATTATGCTAGTTGATTTGAAAATTACCAATAGTGTATCAAAGGACCTCGCAAAAGTTCTACTCAATGAAATATAGTCTATTTACATGTAGGAGAGATGTGAGAGCTGGTGCTGAATGTGAAATGAAGAGTTTGTTCCAGGTAAAGAAAACTATTTACAAGACCAAATTTAAACAGAGATGGAGCCTTAAAGATAAGAACTCAGCTGCTCTTAGAGAAACTATCCTCTTTATCTCCTGGTATCCCTACTAGCCCCATTCCTTTTTCTATTGCAATACGTCAGAACAGTCTAGCAGGGAGATTCTGGACCAACCCCACCACACCTCCTGAGAGTTTTCTACACAGATTTGCATTACGCTTTACTTGCACCAAGTCAGTTCATTGCTAAGTCAGGCCACCTACTCTTCCAGCAGAATTGATATATCCGTAATCCTTTGTGCTCCCCCACTTTCATTCTTTTGTTTTCATTGTCCCTTCCTTTTCAAGGCCCACTCCCACCATTTCTTGCCAGAAAAGTAATCCCATTTTTCAGGATCTATATCAAATTTCACATCTTTAGTGATAAGTTTTTCTTACCCTGAGTATCACAGCATCCTATGCTTGGATCTGTCTAGAACATCTCTTCCTCTTTTTTTTTTTTTTTTTTTTTTTAAAATTTGGTACAAGGTCTTGATATGCAGCTTGGACTTGTAGTGCTTCTCCTGTGTTCAGCCTCCCAGTGCTGGGATTACAGGAATGTGCTACCACATTTCACCTCAGTGGCCAGCTCAGTGCACCTGGAGACAGGGCCTACTCACACGTGGTGTTGGAGATCTAAATCATTTCTTCCTTTAGTCTGAAAGCCCCTTGAGGGTAGCAACCATGACCTTACCATTCCCTACAGTGACTCATATGGGTCATTCATTCTGGTATATATTCTAAGCTTTTATTGTAAGGTTTTTATGTCAAGAATTAACTGGCATATTTTCACTAAAGAGGTGGTCATCTTCAAAGTGAAAATCACCATGCTAAATATTTACATTCCTGTGGAAAGTAAACATTAAATGGGAGGTCTCTCCTCTATTTCTCTCTTGTTCAAAACATATTTCCTTTTTGTGTTATAACCAGAAAATCTTATTTAGTTGCCTGATGCTATTTAATGACTAAGCCATTGAACAAAAAACACAATATTTGTAGAAGAAACTATAAAGGGTAAGGTAGGATACTTATTATTTCTAAATAAAACTGTAATTACAACAGCGAATACACATACTCACTTAAGGATTTTCTTTTAAAAAAAAAGACAGAGTAAGAAAAGCAGAGTGAGAAAACTCAATCTTTGGTCCATAGTTAACTCTCTCCTGCTTCAGTAGCTCATGTCCTCCTGGCAGTAATTTTTTGATGCCCTTTGATATTTGTAGGAAGAATATAAATCTAGGGTTTTCTTCCTAATAATTCTTACTATTCACTTTCCTTCACATGTTGTAGAGAATGGAATTCTCTTTGTATTGTTTAAAGTAGTTTCCTGGTTCACTACATTTTTCTCCTAATCAGCATCAACTATTACATAGGAGCAATTTTTCATTTGAGGTAAAGTCACTTCCTAGAACAGTCACTGAAGTAAAACAGAATGTGAGAACCTTGGGGCCTTAAGCAGACTTCCATTTTACTCCTCTGACTTCAAGTATGAGCGCATGATCCATCATGGTGAGATTTCTAAGTTTCTAGATTCTAGGAGAAAAATCCAATCTCTTTTGTTGAACTGAGTTCTAATTTCTTTGGACTATATGTCGCAAATTACCAGGCTTCTTTTCAAGTGATCATGGTAACAGCATGATTTAGTTTGTTTCAGTTAAGTCAGGTATTTTCATTCCTTGATAACTTCACATTAAAATTATCACCTAACTATTCATCAACATTTATGTCCTAGTTCATTTCTTTGATATGTGCTCAAAAGTCACACTTTCCTATGTTTAATTAGTTAGCTAATACTTTCTACTCTGACTCTATATTGTCCTCAGTCCTATTGGGAGATGCAGTATCAGTGTAAATGACCCCAGAATAGAAGATATATATATATATATATATATATGAATGGATTTCCCACTGTTCTTGTTCATTTTCACTAATTCTGGTTTCATACTTCTATTTGATTTATCTGATCTATTAACGCTAGCACCATACACCTGTCAAGTTTCAAACTGGAATCAAATGTTGTTATCATAAGTAATTTAATTTTTCTGTTTTTGTATTCCTATTTCTCTTTATGTCTATTAGATCATCGTATTTTCACCTCTAGACACATATCTTCTTCTCATACATATTAAAATACACAGAGTCAAGAATAAATAGAAAAGCGACTGTCTTAGAGTAAGTTCAGAATAGACGTGAAAAAAAGCAAAGCAAAAGAAGAAGAAGTGAAATTAGTTTTGAATGAAGGCAGTCATATTTTGAAGTTCAATCACATTTTATAAATGAGAAATGAAAGATGACCAGAAATTTAGTCAAAGCCATATGCCTCTTTGAGAGGTCACTTTGGACATTTATCAATTTCGGAACACCAAGTACTTATTCTTCAAGTAGTCTGTTATGCTCTCTCAGACTTTTGATCTTAATCCACCCAGGACTGTTTTGAACTTCTAATGGGAGATGAACTTACATCTGCCAACCTTGGGCCTGGGTAGCCACCGGCTGTGACTCTGCTATCATCAGAAGCCCAAGAAGAAAGCCAACAGAGGCAGACAAAAGTTTAAGTGGTCAAGAGCAAGTAGGTGTGTTAATAGTTGTCAAACCCCTAGCCCAAGACAGTTTTGTAAAGCAAATACATTGTCTTTTCTCCTAACTTTCACTTGGATTTTTCTGACTGAGATTTAACTAAGATCTTGTAGTAGAAGCAAAGAGAGAAAAGGATTAAGGAATGAAACCTCATTGTCAAGGAATGTCCTTTTCACCATCGTACTCTCTGTCTCTTTCTCCTTTGTTTTCCTTTAACTACCAAAGAATAGATATCATCCAGATTTCCTACCAAAGCATAAAACTTGTAGATTTTAATGGCAACCTTGGTGTCTTTGCATGGTCCTGCATCTGATGAGTAGAAGGTTTACCTTACCATCCCTTCATGACTAGATTCTCATTTATCTATTAGCAAAACATGTGTGCTATTTTATAAATAAGAGTGCAAAGTTTCAACATTTCTGAAGCTTTCAGTCTCATTCTAAATGTGTTCCAGTTTCTACTTATTCAGAGTTCTGAAAACCATAGCCCTGGGGAGCTGTGGTCCCGTACATGCATATGTATGACCTTATCAATGCAGAGGCAGGAATTCTATGTGTTCAGAAAGCCCTAAGTCAGAGGTGGTTCCTAGACTATTTTTTGAAATTGATTTCTTCATGCTGTTAAAGTGACATTTGACACTTTCCCATTGTAGCAGGAAGTGTCATATTTGCTCAAGAACTGATCTATTGGCTGCGTAGAAACACAAGCAGGTTAGGTGCAGGTAATAAAACCCTGAGAAATCCTATATCCCATACTCAACAATTCATTCGGAGCTCCACTTAAGGTTTCAAAACTAAAATACAGTTAAGCATTGTTATGGTTTATGCCTAGTTGTCCCCCCATAGCCTCATGCACTCATGGGGCAGAGACTTCTATAGATTGAGACTTGACTCATGAGTCACTGGGATTGTGTGTTTTACATACTGATGAGATGATTGATCTGAGCACTGCTGGGAATTATAGGTGTGGCCGGAGGTGGACAGGTTAAGGCAGAGAGCCTGATAAAATTTAAAGAGAGACAGAGAGATAGACTATCGCTGTTGCTCTCTGCTCCCCTGGTTGTTCCGTTGCCTCTGTCGCCATTGTTGCTGTTCTGCCACCATGAACTGCTGCTCTCTGCCATGCGCCTCTCTGCCTTGGAGCCAGCCAACTACGGACTGAAACTTCCAGTAACTGTGATAAATAAACTTTTCCTTCCTTCATTTTGGGTACTGGTTATTTGTCCCAGCAATGGGAGGAAACTAAGACAAGCCTGCTAAAGTTTTCTGCTCAGCTTGGGAGTAACATAATCGCAGAAGACGAAAGATGTGAGAATCAGTTCAAGTTGTAACAGTTTAAGATACAGAAATATTTCATAGTATATATGTACAGGAATATTCATTGCCAAATTCTAGTGACCTATCAATCAAAGAAACCCAATATATTTTAAATTTATTTATTTGTTTGTTTGTTTGTTTATTTATTTATTTATTTATTTGATATATGGTCTCACTACACAGCTCACACTCACAGTGCTCATGTCTCAGCCTCCCCAGCACTACATTATAGGTGTATGCCACCACACCTATTTTAGCATGGGCTGGCATGGCATACAGTACTGGGATCTAAACAGAGTCCTTGCCCTAGCCAGGCCAGCCCTTAGACCACCAAGCTATCTCCACAGCCCAAGAAACCCAATCTCGCACCAGTAAGGCATGTGACATTCCTTTGTTCATGTCTGTACTACTATTAAAACGAAGAACCCTCATTTCCTTTTCTTTTCTTTTCTTTCTTTCTTTCTTTCTTTCTTTCTTTCTTTCTTTCTTTCTTTCTTTCTTTCTTTCTTGTTTGTGGGACCAGGATTTGAATTCATGACCTTGCACTTGCCAGGCAGACACTTGTGCCACAGAGCTATCAAGCTAGTGTAAAAAGAGCATGCCTAGAATATAACTATTTAAGTTAATTGAGGGAAGGAAGAACCATACAACACGTGCATATATATGAAAGCCCAAGGGCTTTGCTACGCAGAGTACGACATCAGAAAGGACCCAAGAAAAACTGATCCCAGAGGCCATCTCAGGGAAGAAGAGCTGGAAAACTGGGCAGAGTGAGGGAGGACAGAAGAGCTTTTCAGTGTGTTTCCTCCGGCATCCTTGAAATTTGTTACCAAGTCTCCATATGCCTGTTAAGCATAAAAACAATATTCCAAAATCTTACTTTGATTTAGAGAATAAAAAAGCAAAACATTATGATTTCATATTTCTTTCTTTTTTTCAGGCAAAAGCAGACCCCCTTCTGTTACAGGCAGCTGAGTCAGATAGAAATATAGGCAGTCAGACAGGGCTGGGCCCTCAAGGAGGCAGTATGGAAGGCAAGAGGACTTTACAACTTTGGAAGAGATACATCCAGCTGTGGGCTGGACCGCAAGACGAAAGAGTAAACAAATGCAGCCACACGCTCCCCTAAAGATAAGCATCCAGGATTGATGTTCTAAGTGAATCTCTCACCTGGAGGACTCCTGGAGGTCACTAACCCAGTCCACTACAGAAACGGCTCTGTTCTGCATTCACACCGGCTTGCCAGGCCACTTACTTTGTGACTCACTTCCCCATTTGGTCCTTCATTTAATTCATTCTACCTGAGCAACTGGGCTTGCAATCTCATTGGTTGACCATAGTTTTGTCCCACCCCATGGGAACTCAATGAATTCCTATGACTTCCACTTTAGACCTGCTTCACCACATGCTTTTATTCTAAAAATATCCCTGAAAGACAGCTTCAGGGGCAACCAGCTCAGGTTGTCCTTCCCTCAGACAGGCACTTTCTTTCCCCCAATGAATATGTTCTGTTTTTCACCTCCGTTGTTTCTAAAATTCATTCTTTGGTTTTAGAGAACACAAATTCATCCCAGGTATTTTTCAGGTTGGGAGATTCATTCCCATATGTCACTTCAATTTTGTTATTTGCTTTTGAATGAATAGACTCTAATATTTTTACACTTTCCCCCAGCATCCAAACCTCACAATATGAAAACAACAAAGGAAATATTCTCTCCCAAACTCTGTGTCCTACATGTTTTTTTCAGTCTTCAAGAAATCAACTTTTTCACTGACACCACTGTTTATACCACTAGTAGCATGAACTGTGGAAATTTCTTCTTCCTTGCTAGATTAAAGAAAGTGCTTAATCTTTTTTCTCAGAGAAGACTCTGTTGTCCTTTTCTTCAAAGTGAGCATACATTTGAAAAGAGTCCTCATGTCTTTCTGTTGGAAGGAGCAAGAAGCTATTACCAGCAGCACTTGAGGCCGATGTGCAAGTCCATTGCCCCAGAAATAGATTAAAGCATGTTTGCAGATCGGCGCTTCTCTGGCACTATCATTCTTACCTGAAAGAGCATGGTTTCTGTTTAGGAAGAGACACATGCTCTTATCTCATTTCACTCACAAACTGAAGAAAAGTGAATAAAGGCAAATAAAATGGCCACCTCCTGCGCATTTGCTTTGCGTCTTTTATTCCAGATCACATATTTTCCATGGAAGTTTTTCCATCTTCAGCCTTCCACCAGCCCCCTCCTTGGAAGTTCTTAATGACCCTGGCATAGTGGCTCTGAAATATTTGCTTGAGTTCTTCCCAGATACTGTGATACTAGAACAGAACATGGCAGGGAAGACTAACCTGAGTAGGCCTTGGTCACCTGGAAGGCAATTTGCATAAATTCCAGCTGCTTTGCCCACAGCTGTTCCTCCTGCACAAAATGTGGCCATGGCCAATTCCAGACTCTGACACTGAAACACCTAACTATAAAACCTACCTTTGCTGTTCCTCTTGACTTCTCTTTCCATTCTCCACCACTGCAATATTTAAATGGACAAAACTTAAAGTACAGTTGTGTCCTAGTTATTGTTTAAAAGTAGGATTTTCAAGGAGCTGTGGTTCAATTTAAACTACACCTCATTCCCTAAAAATGTGCAGCTCTCAGAATATTCCCTTTACTAAGTGGGGAGGAAAACCATGAATCATGTCCAGAAAGTATACTTGTCAAACTTAGTAAGAAGGCTACATCAGCACAGATCCCTAATGGCTGCCCTGACTTACAGGACACTTCTGGCATCAGATAGCAGAGTAGACATCCTGTCATGTACAATGAGTGACAGCAGTTGAAATCACAGCATGGAAGGTCTCCCTGTGCTCTGATCAACGATTATTAAACTTGGCTAACATGCATTTGCCATACCTGAAATCTCCTTTAGGAATTCTGAGTGAGTGGTGTTGAGGTGTGGACCAGGAATGTGTCTCTGTAAGGACTGTGCTGCTACCGAAGATGCCACAGGTTGCAGTTACCTCAAGGCTGTCTCCCTAGTTCTAAGCATGGATCAGACAGACTTGCATAATTTCCCACCCTTTGCCCTGTGCAGCACTTCACATGGTGTTCCACAGCCATGCAGAGGAATAAGAAGAGAACTTCACTGCAATTTTGCATATAAGGAAACTGAATATGCAAAAGATCTGCCGAAGGTCAGGTGTACAGTAAGTGTGATATAGAGCGGGAACTCCAAGCGAAGCCTCCAATGTCACTCACTACAGATTTTATCATAGTACTATAGCTTCCTCTAAGCTTAAAGTCTAAGCCAAACAGCCATGCATCAGGTAACTGCCTTGCTTTCTAGAGTCAGAGAAAGGCGTTGAATCCAGGGTATAGCTCCTGAGTATAACCCTTTTGTTATATAGATAAAACTATTAAAGTCCAGTGACCTGTCCAAGATCCTGTAGCCCATTAGCAGGAAAAAATGTTAATCACAGTGGGACAGTTGTTAATATCTAACAAAAGGAGAGCAAGCCATAGAGGAAATGTGTGCTCCCTTCTTGGGACTTCCATGGAAGCCAGTGTAATTGCTATAGGAGTGCTCCTGTGTATTTGGAAGGCTGCCCACTGCACTGAGAAATGGGCCATGGCAAGCCGGAGTCACTCAAATCACCGGGGTGACCTTGCCTGTCCTTTGCAAGTGTTCCAACTAGTCAGTGCCTAATTTCATGAGAGTGTATATGTTTGTGTGTGTGTGCGTGCGCACACACACACTTGCACACATGGTGGTTGATTGCTAAAGGAATATTCAAGCAAGCAACAGTCAGTGTACATCTGGCAAAAAAAAAAAAAAGAAAATCCTTGGAAAGCACTCACATAATTATATGGCCAGACTGTTTCTTACCTGGAGGTAAATGCAGACTTCACAATCCCTGTCGATTGCAACTATCAGTCATTAATAACACAAAATGTGCAAAAAAGGTGCCTCGTCTCTCATTCTTTCTAATTCTTTAGCCTTCTAGCATAGCTAGAGATTCATCCAACACCTATAGAACAGAAACAAGCTTCAGATCCACATTAATAGCTGCTGGAGAGAATGCTTTACAAACTCCAAGCTGAACACTGGCATAAACAAGACAATACACATTAATGCCCAGCAAGTCAATTAGTATTCAGTTATTCTGAACAAGGTCTGACCTTGATGCTTAAGGATCTGAGCAAAATAGACCCTGTAGCTTAAAGGAAAATGCCACTTCTTCTCCTCAAATTGGCAGGTCTCCAAGGTTCAAAGGCTCAAGAAGCACTCTTCCTCAGAAAAGCCCACAAAACAAAACCAACTCAACACTACCATCCCACCTCAGGACTGATGTCTCCTTGCCTTTGAGCCCACAAACACTTTGATGACTCTCACCTTTGATCTAAATTTCTAAGGAATCTAAATTTATGGCACATTCCAGAGGCATCTTTCACTTCAAGAGCTCTGAGGATTCAAAAGATCTTAAGATGAAGAATCGCACACTTCTTTGGATATTTCTTCAATTGCTAACTCCAAAGAAGAAGGTTTATCTGTAATTGCCGTGCTCATTAGCATCCTATCTCCTTTTCATTTCCTTTGCTTGTGTAGATAAATGTCAGGCAGCGCTCTCTGGAGTAGGTCACCACTCCAGAGTGGTGAGGGGAGCACTCTGGGAAGGTATCTGACCCATGAAAGCCCACTGGAGCAGGACTTTTTACACTTGAGTGTGCACAGGAATCTCTGAACTTTACAAATGGAGTATCTGGCACTATAAGAACCTAAAACTCTTCATTGCAAACAATAATGCTAACGTGAGGTCCAAGGTCAGCACAATGTAGCACCACACCCGTTCAAGCGTGCATGGAACAAGTATTTCTTCCAAAAGAAGTTGCTACCTCCTCTAGCAGCAACCCTTTCATGTCCAGTACAAACAAGTGTTCTGCAATGCTTTTGTTTGCTCAATTATTTGTTTATTGAATATTTTTCAGAGCTCGTTGTTTTCATGCTAGAAAAAAAAAAATTGATAGGTACAAATTAAGTTCCTGTGGCATTAGTAGTCTTTGCTTCTTTAAACTATCAACTGGTAAAGAAAACACTAAGGCAATATGATAATGTTCTTCTATAGAGGAATTTCAGGAGCAATTGGTGGTGTTTGAGTGAAGAAAAAGTAGATTTTTCCATTACGCAAAGATAAAATAATCAATAAATGAGGGAGACATTTTTTTTAAAATACTCTTGCACTAGAGTTGTAGTTCAGTAAACACTTCTCTAATGTATCAGTCAGTGTTCACTAGAGAAACACATTTAATACAACATATGTGAAAATGAACTACTTAGGCTTACAATTGCTGCCCACAGAGTCAGGTAGGGAAGAGCACAGAAGGGCTGTCTGTGTGCTGCAGATCCGAAGGGCCTAATCAAAGGTCAAAGTGAGCTCACTACAGTGTCCCATACCAGGCCATATCTGGAGGACAAGAGGTCTGAAGTGGAAGCCAGGAGATGATGTCCAAGGTGAATGTGGAGCCTAGAGTTTCTCTGAAGAAACAGAAATGAGACTTCTTCATTTCTTTTTTTGTTCCATGCAGGATACAATAGCGGTGGCTATGCCTGGTGCCACTCACACCCACGGTGGGTCTCCTGTCTTCAGGAAATCCATTCGGCCACACCCAGAGCTAGGATGGTCCAATCAGTTGGGCATTTCTCACTCAAGTGACAGTTAACTATCACATTTGCCATGTGTACAGCCCTGGGCTTCATCCCTAATAACCACAAAAGCAGAAACAAAACCAAAATTTTTCTTGAAGGTTTTCTCTCACCACACATTATCAAAATAGAAGTTACACTAGTCTCCAGCCTATCTTTCCTCTGCGTACACACAACCATGTGTATACACACACCTGCCCCCACACATGCATGGCACACTCACACACACACACACACACACACACACACACACACACTTTTTTTCTAGGCAATTTCTCCTGAAATTATTTGGAAAGTGCTGTGATCCATCTGTTCATAACATCCACTCACTATTTGTTTTCAGGTTTCTAATCCAATAACAATATGAAAACAACAATAATAATAATAGTATCAATAATAGCATGATTTAAATCTTAAGTAGGCACCATTATTATTCTCACTGTATGGATAAGGACTATAAGGGATAAGGATGAACAAACAATTGGATCAAAGACATAAATTCAATAAGCAGAGATACAGATAAACACGTAGTTTGGCATCAGAAGCCTTGATCATAACTATTGCATGCTATTCTTCCATAACCTTCTCATAACTTCAACAAAAAAAGAAGGGGAAAAAGTCTGATTATCCTCTTTGTCTTTTACAGTGGATGGCTCATTAAAACTAGAGCCAAAATAATTAGCAACCAAATAAATTAGTTTCCTTTCCAACAGAGTATTTTGAAACATTCCCCTGAGGTAAGGAAAAATATTTGCATTTTGTCCCAGTTGCAGGGAAGTGCAGTCCCCTACCATGGGCTAGATCCTGGTAAGAAAGCGAATTAAGAAGGAAAACACAGCTCTCATTCTAACTGCAAAATGTGTCAACTTTTCTTGCCTCTTTAGGTTTAAGTAGGTTCTATCCTCTCTTCTGGAGTTCAGGTCTTAACAGACCAGTGGAGCTTCCTTCGTGCTACCAACCAGTCACTTCTCATTCTCAGTTAACTGTGGTCAGTGCTATCAGTACTGTTCTGTATGCCACTGACTATGTGTATCATGTGTGTTCTTCTGTTTCATATATATTATTCTACCCTGTGTACATGATAGTACATTATTCTAACCTCAGGTACACTATGATTTTTTGTGTACATATATTCCTAGAATACTATATAGCAATTTGGGCTCTTTGTATATACTTGAATAAAAGAGATAATCCTGCCTTATTGGGAAAACATTGTAATAGTCCTTCACTAAGATGAATATAGAAAATCTGATTATCTAGGGTGGTTACTAACTATTTACCCTCCAGCTAAAACTAGGTCACAGGTTTTCCTCTAACAGCCTAGATGTTTGTAACATGACAAAATTACCCAGCATCCACAAGAACACAACTAATCACTTTACATCAATGTATGTGGTCACAAGGACAAGAAACATAGGCTAGAGGTGAGCAAATTTATGATCTGCAGTCTTGATAAAGCAGTCCCAGAATCCGGACTCTGATAACAGCTTGGAAGGGTCATCTTTGTAGATAAACGGTAGCACTTATTTTTTAAGTTTCAATAGAGGTATTATGAAAATCTACTCTAGTAAATTATCTGAAGGCAAGGGGAAAAAATTTCAAGAAAAATTCTGCTTAATCTCCTTTTTTTCTAAATTAATAATTCACCCCTGTGTTCTCTGAGATTGTGTGATATGTAAAGTATTTAAAAGACATAGTTAATTTGGAACATTTTCATCATGGTTCAAGCTGAAAGGAAAAAGAGAGATGATTAGTGTACCTATTTTTGATCCCCTTAAAGAAAAAAGGTCCATGCTAGTGCTTGCAATGCATTCAGTCAGGCTAAACTAATTTTTTCAGACAAGCTGACACATCCCAGGATAATATATTTTGACTCTACTGAGACTTTGATGCCATCTTCCTTGCCATACTCATCAGCAGGCTGGAGTTACACTGCTGTGAGTTAACAGTCAAACTAAAGGCAACTCAAGGTTCTTACCAGTAGGTCAATATCAACCAGAAAGAGTAATTCAGTGAAGAAAGTACATTGGTATCATATCATTGGATAAAATACTTTTTCATTTATCTAAATGTGGACATCAGAACATGTTGATATCTGGATATTATATGACACCCTACAGGCAGAGTCACAGGAGCAAATCATGTCACTTAAAGGAATTTTATTCTCACCACTCCAATAAATTGTGTTTGAATTTTCATTAAATTACAGATATTGTTTAATTTCTTATTTAATTTCTTCTGAAACCTATTGGTTGCCAAGGAGGGTGCTATTTAATTTCCATGTGTTTATGGGGTTCTTGTGGTGTCTTTTGTCATTTGTTTCCAGAGTCATTGCGCTGTGGTCAGATGCTATGCATGAGATAATTTCTGTTTTCTTTCATATACGTAAGCATGACCTATGAACTAGTATGTGGTCTATTTTAGACAATGTCATCACTCATAAGAGTGTCTCTGAAGAGATATGAAATGAAACAGATGTTTGTTTATTGAGAAAATGAGTTACATGAGACTATAGTGAAAATAACTAAATAGAATATTTTTGTAAATTCTGTCCTTTGTTTCCTAGTGGGTTTTGTTTCCCCCAAAACACTATTAAAGCCATTTTCGTATTTTTATACAAACTCCTAGTACTTAGAAAGTGAAAATTGGGCTCTGGTTCAGGCTATACATCTTCCAGCAGTCCGTATTTTCAAAGTGCAGCTAGGCTTAAGGAGGAAGAAATAGAGTGAGGGTCCCTGCTAAATGGAGGGCCACTCCCAGCACAGTGACATCATTATCACTGCACATAAAATCAATCAGAAGAATGTTATTTTGTACTTGTCAGAAACTTACTATAAAAAGGAAAGAACAAAAGAAAAAAGAAGTCAGATCTTACTATTTGCAACCTTTCATTTGAACCCAGTGCTATTCACATGACCACCCAGAAGATACTCTGTTGAACCCTAGCTCAAATCCTAACTCCTAACCCTAATTCCTAACCCAAGTTCTAAGCCTTTCGACTGACACACTCAATGAAAGGACAGGATTTCTGATCCTTCATTTACATGAAACAGGAAGCTAGAAGAGGAATTGCTACAATAGTTTATACAGGATGTGATGCCAAATTGGTGCTTAAGAGAATGACTTTCCCATACCTTTTTTGGATGAGAGATTATCCAGGAATTTGGGGTACAAGAGACCCTTTTCCTTTATTGTAGGGAGCACTGTGAACCCATCACTAGCCTGTTCTCGTTCTGCAATATATACACACTTTCACGCCCTTTTCCGTATGGCTCATCCAAAGCTCTATGTTCATGAAACCAAGAACCCTGAAAGATGCCACACAGGGCCCTCCGTCAAGGAGCAGCCTCCTCACCCCCACAGAAATGCTGCAGTTTTTGAGGGAACCCAGGCACTACACATAGAGCCTCTCCAGTCTGTGGTCTTTAGGGGCAAAGATAGACGGGCACATTCTCCTCTCTGCCCACGGTCTCCACCTTCTGTGGACCTCCCTCCTCTTTACTCTGTGCTCTCAGAGTGTCCTCTACTAGCCCTCCCGGTGAAACCAGGCCATCATTCTGATTTTGTTGTACCTTGCCTCGCTCTCTAGCTTAAGCCCTGAAGTTAATATTTTTAATACTGTATGTATTATGATCTCAGCAATTTCTGCTTTCCTTTCACTGGTTGTAGCAAGGAACAAAAGTTTGTTGACGTGGGGGAAATTTGAAAATGTTAAATTGCTACAAAGCCCTGATTTTTATTTTTGCCCTTGTGTCTAGCATCCACGATGTGCTTAATCTATGGCATGTACTCTCTAAACATGTTCTGAATGAGTAAGTAAATAAGTACGAATGTGCTCCATCTCCAACGTCCAACCCAGGACCATCTTTCTGAAGCTCAGTCCTGAAAAAATGAAAATGGCTTTAATTAAGTGCTTTGTTCAGAACAAATATTACCTTAAGATTGTTCAAATGAATTGTCTGACTCAATTACCAAAACAAGGCTCCAAGGCATGTAATATTAGTATCACTGTTTTACAGATATGGAGGTTGAGACAGCCAAAAGCCCAGGGGCACACAGCTAGCAAGCCGCAGAGCCAGGCTTAAAATCAAGTGGGCATGCTCTACAGTTAGCGCTTTCAGCCACTCTGTCCTGTTCCCCTCTTGACAAATGATTACATAGTGACCCTTCCTGTTTGTACATCCAAGCTCAAAATATAAAGTTCCAAATCAAAGACAAATTATAGGAAATGGAGAGACAGATCTTTTGCAAACAGGAAAGGAACCAAGAAATATTGGAGGGGGGAGAGTGAAGAAAAAGTGAATAAAAAAAGAATTAAGCTGTTACCTACACAGCTCCACACAAGAAATACAATTAGTACACACCGCAAGCCTGCGCTAATGAAAATTTTAATTGACAAACAATGGATAAATGAAGTCTAATCTTCATGTGTTCTATGTAATTCACTAGAGGACATGATCCCAAACTACACTTTCAGGGCCAGGGAGATACCTCCATGGTATAAGCACTTGCCTGGCAAGCTCAAGGTCCTGAGTTCAATCCCCAGTATGGAAAAACAAACAAAAAACCCCTACACTTTCATTTTTTTATCTTCCTATTACATATTCTAGGATGGTGGGTTTACACATTAGGATTATCCAGGCTAGCTTAGAAAATGCTGCTGCCCAGATTGTCATCTGTCAGAAGAGTTTCACTCAGATTTCACTAGGCGCAACCCTGGAAACAACGTTTTAAAAATATTGTGAAGGAACCTTTTTTGCGATTCCACTGCGCTGAGCTCAAGATCCTCTGGTATAACTTTTACCAACTTGACTACAAGAAATTTTCTGCCTCCAGCTTCCGGTTCATGTTACTTTCTGCGAGTGAGAATGCCTCACTTCCCTCCTCTCTTCCCTTGAAACGCACACTAGAATTTGTCCTTTTCCTGAAAACCGGGCACATGCACACAAATAGAAAAATATTTAAGCTGAAGAATCAGCGTAAGATTACTGAATGGTCTTAGGTTTTTGTTGTTGTTGTTTTCTTTTTTGTGGTACCAGGGATTGAACTCAGGATCTTGCACTTGCCAGACAAGCACTTAGTCTACTGAGCTATCTCCCTGGCCCTGGTCTTAGATTTAATTGGAAGCGAAATGCCTGTACGATGGGATTTGACGCACATCCACTTCTTCTCAATTCTTAAAGCAACAAGACTCTGGAAACCTAGTCATCACTTGCAGTTCATTTTCTTAAGCAAAGAGCATGATGATATGTATGTTGGATATGAATAAGCTTTACCAATTTCCTTATTAAAAGTACTTCAAACTTCCAAAATTCAAGATCACTTATTCCCTATCAAATTCTATTGAAAGAAAGATTTAAGGCCTTTTGCCCCCGTTGAAAAGGGGAAACTTATAAAGTATTGACTTTGGTGAATTGATAGCTGTCATCGCGGTCACACCCTCAGAGGAGTTTCACTTTGGAAAGAATAAAACAAAAGCAAAGGAGCAATTTACTGAACAGATATCCGAGTGTATTTTACGACTCTTCCTCCTTCCAGCTGTCAGCGCACTGTCAATTTTGGCATCCTCCAAGGAGCCATCCAAGACAGGGAGCAGCATTTATAAGCCTCTCACCAAGTATGTGATAGTTTAGAAATGAGCATGTGTTACACTTTGAGAAACAAAGGCAGAGTGCTTAAAATAGTGTCCAGGAGTTTTGAGAACTAAATGGCTCCAAAAATACTTAACATTCTCCGTAAAAAAAAAAAAAAAAAAAAAAAAAAAAAAAAAAAAAAAAAAAAAAAAAAAAAAAAAAAAAAAAAAAAAAAAAAAAAAAAAAAAAAAAAAAAAAAAAAAAAAAAAAAAAAAATTAAAACACAAGACAATATTGTCAGGGAAAATCATTAGTGCCCTCCAGGAGCTAAGAAGTATGCCTCTCATGCTGCCCTCGGCCCCTTGCAGGCCCAAGGCCATTGATAGGGAAACAGAGACTGGCTTAACCCAAGCTGGCATCTGAACTAAGGAGCAGAGTACTTCCCTGTGCAGGGGACAAAATCTGCTGCCTTCATGATTTTCTCCCCCTGGCAGCTGCCTCTCCCCCTGCTCTCCTGGAGGAGTTCAGAGCTCTCTCTGCTGGAGCTCTGGAAGCTTTCCTCAGCTTTCCTTTTCCAAGGCTTCCTAACTGGCAGCTTTGCTGTGTTAACTACCAGGCTTTCATAGCACACAACCAGATACAACGTCAGCACTTAGTGTCATTTTAACATAGATTAAGAAAACACGTGCTCTTCTGCAACTAAATTCCAGAACTGACTAAAAGAAGCCAAGTACAGATTCTAGAGGTGAAATATACCCTACTATTGGAGAAACAATTATTCTATAACCCACACTATAAAATATCTTTGTAAGAGTATAAGATGTTTTTATCTTCATCTTTCACAGTCACCATTACCCTTTTTATCCTGAAGTTCAATATCTACCCATTTATCTATTTAGCTAATATGTATGGAAGCCATATGCACACATGAGTCACAGTGCTAAATTTTGCAAGAAAATCCAACATGAATGTGACCCACACTTTTTACTTGAGTGGTTTCCATGTGTACATGCTAAAGTTCTTGGCTTTCAGAGAGAAAACCATCGGAGTTCAAATATCAGCTCCAGTTGTTAACCTTGGGTGAGTTCATTAATCTTTCTGAGCCCTGGCTCATTTGTCTGTGAAACTGAGATAATAACAATAATAAATATTCTATAGGGTAGATGAGAGGTGGGGTAGCCTGAGAGCCACATAGGCAGACACTTCTGAACAGGAAAGTCAGGGCATTAGCCTTGAGGATGACAGTTCTGTGAGAGCCATTAATGATCTGGAAATGAAGATTGGGACCAGGCGTCACAGGACCCTGAATGCCAGGCTAAGGAATGTGGGCTTTATTTAAAAGGTAACGGGGCATCCTTCAAAGTTCTTTGTGCATATGTATAGTCATAAATAATGTGTACTTCAATAGGATAATTTTATATGTACTGTAAAAGAGAACCTAGAAGATGTTTAATAGTTTTCTACCTAAAGCTCATGACAAAACCACGTAGAATCTCAATCTAATCGTGAAAAATATCAGACAAATACAATTGAGATAAATTCTTATAAAATATTCATTCCAGGGCTAGCAAGATAGCTCAACAGATTAAGCACCTGCTTAGGCATGCAAGTGCAGGAACCTGGGTTCAATCTCAGGTACCACATGCCACACTAATCCTGCCCATGGGCACACTGAGCCAGTGACCGAGTCTGGGCATGGTGGCATATGCCTGTGATCCCAGGACTGTGGAGACTGAAAACGGGGTGATCACTATGAGTCCAAGTTGCACAGTGAGACCCTGTATCACAGACATAAATTAAATTATTCATTCCATAATCTTCAAAATGTCAAGGGCAAAATAAGGAAATGACTGAGGAACTGTCAGTGATTGTTGAGAACTAAGGATTCATAACAATTAAGTGCAAGGTGGGCTACAGATGGAAGCTTGGTATAGGTAAGTGCATTAGTAGGACAGCTTGAGAAGTTCAGACAAGCTATAGCTTTGGCTAATGCATTATGCCAATGTTAACCTTGATCAATGTTTTAAATTAGGCAAGGTATTACCAGAGAAGCTGAGTGAAAGGCATAAGAGTCACCTGTAATATTTTTGTTAACTTTTCCATGAATTATTTCAAAATATAAAGTGGTTGAAGCAAAGTTCAAGCAAGAATAGATGAGGACTTGAGCCGAATTAGTGTCTCTGAGACCAGGAAAGAAAGGCAGCAGAATGGATAAGATCTGGAAGCAGATGGGTTGGTAGGGTAACAAAGGAGTCCAGGGGCATCCAGCAAAAGCTTAGTGACTGAAATGTAGTCACTGACCAGAGGAAGTCCAGAGGAGGAGCAGAGTTTGAGGAGAGCTGAGGGCTGTCCAGTGAATGTGGAATTATGGGTGCATATAGAATGTTCGTTCCCATGTCAGTTTTCCCTGGAAAATGGTTAAGGAAGACATCTCTATGGTTGGAGACACAGGTTTGGAAGTCACTCAACAGACAGGAAAAAGCTCACTTAAAAAATAAAATCTGGAGTTTTCTGAGACTCTTGAACACAAGTTTGCACTGGTACAGTGGAGGCAATTGATGAAGGTAAATTCTATAACAAAACAGAAAATAGAGGGGAATACACTAATTCCATATTGTGAGATCTGAAACAAAAAGAAAAGTTTTAAGAACTTACTTGACCATCTGATTTTTATATGAATTCTCAGTGTCATGTAAAAGTATTTAATTGTGTTTCTAAACATTAAACGTAAAGGTTAAAGTGGGGCCAGCGAGATGGTTCAGCAGTCTAAAGCACCTGCTTAGGCAAGCTTAGGCAACTGCAGGGACAGTGGTTCAATCCTAGCACCACATGCTGCGCCAGCCCCATCCCCAGAGCAGGCTGATCAGGCCATAACACAAAGGAAGGATGAAAGAAGAAAGTATGGTGGCTCTCAGTTTTTCTAGGGGTAAGAAAGGACTTCACATGAGAGTGCTCTTCACATGTCTCCACGTGTACACATCTGCGCATGCCCAGCTGTGTGTCTGCAGGTCCAGAGGCATCAACAAACATAAACATAAACATATAAACCCTATGGCAGAAGTTAATTGTCACAGAATGCTGAATGGCCCTGCATGTATATTCATGTACTCAATCTTGATATCAAATCTTCATGACATTATCATTTCATTTTTACAAATGAAGAAACTGAACCTCATGAAAATGAAACAATCTGCCACTACTTTTGCCACTTTCTGGAGCAGTTATAGAAGGCTCGTTTCCTGTCTTCAGTTACACCGTCAGAGCTGCTTTGATACCACGAATCAATTCAACATGCTTATGTCCCATGCTCATTTGCATTTTGGGGAAGAGCTAGAAGTCAGGTGGTGACAGATTGCTCAATAAACTGGATGGGGACACACTGTAATGATATTATGAGCCTGCTTTTCCTGAATGCTCAGCAGAAGCATCCACTGTACTTTTTAAAATTACTCTTTATAAAGACATTCAGAAATGAGCAGTGCCCAAGTTGATTGAGAAAATAGAAAGGACAACGGGGTAAGTGTGTTTGAATCAATGTGAATTGTTCTGGGGGCTACTGATTAAAATGTCTTTCATGGTAGCAATGGAAGCATTCACATATATTTTGTCACCCCCTCATACACAGGTCATATTTAAACTTTACAAAACATAAGTTAGCATATCAATATATATATATATATATATATATATATATATATATATATTGCAATTGGCATACAATTGTATATATTTATAAGGTACAGTATTCAGTACATGCATATAATATGTAGTAGTCATTTGGGGAAATTTGTGTATCTATCACCTGAGGCAAATATCACTTCCTTGCCTCAGGGATTTTCAGAATCCTCTCTACTGTAAATTTATAATTTGGTGCACTTATTTTGAAGGTGAAATTCCAAAGGATAATCTGGAGAGTTTTTCTGCACGAGCCTCCCCTTCAGAGAATTTTACCTCCTACTCTTCTTCCTTCTCTTCTTCCTCTACGTTCTCCTCTTATCCCTCCTCCTCCTCCTCCTCCTCCTCCTCCTCCTCCTCCTCCTCCTTTTCCTCCTGTTTCTTCTGCTTCTTTGCTGTTTTGCTGCCTTTCACAGTTATGAACTGCTGCTCTCTGCCATGTGCCACTCAGCCTTGGAGCCAGCTAAGTATGGACTGAAACCTCCAGGAACTGTGATCTAAATAAACCTTTTCTTCCCTCATTTTGGGTGTTGGGTGTTTGTCCCAGCCGTGAAAGAATAACAATTGAAACAATTGAAAATCTGCCACTCCTTGTGTGATAATAATAATTATAATTTACCTCCAAGAGCCAACTCTATTCTTTTCAGCTCCACTTTCTTTTCTCCTGTCCAACTTCAACTAAAGACATAAACAATGATTATTTGAAAAGTAGATATACATGTAACAGAATTAGGCATCAGTTAGACAGAGTGTTTTCATTGTTGTTTTGCCTTGGTTTTGTGGGTGTTTTGTTTGATTATTTGTTGCACTGAGATTGAACTTGGGACCTTGTGCTTCCCAAGCAGGCACTTATGCTGCTGAGCTATATCCCTGGCCCTGTTTTGCCTTCTTTTAATATTCATACCAAGAAGGCAGCAAAAGTAACCTTCCCATAGGCAGTAGCCCAAAAATAAAGATGGGTAAACCAGATAACTAAAATTGGACTATTGTATCTTCTCGCTGTGGGTTAGGCCTGATCTTCTGTAAACAGCATAGGAGCCAGAAGGTGAGAAGAAGGAAGAGGAGGCAGGCGAAGGCTCAAGCGATGCATTCCTGCCTTTCTCCAGAGTTTTCTCTACACTCCTTACCTGAACTCTTTATTCCATTTAGTTTGTCGCTCCTGTTCCCTGTTTGCCTGAGCCCAAAGAGTCCATGGCTTGCACTGAGAACAAACTTATTTTGCACAACCCAACTAAAGGAGATAGTGGCGATAGGGGGCATCCTTGTCTTGTACCAGATTTGAGAGTAAAAGACTTCATTTTTTCCCCATTTAGAATTATGCTAGCTGTTGGATTGTTGTAGATGGCTTTTATCAGGTTGAGGTAGAGGCCCTCTATTCCAATTTTCTGTAGGACTTTGAACATGAATGAGTGTTGCACTTTGT
>PVJA010034899.1:0-22194 GCA_004027025.1 Myocastor coypus
GGACAAATAATCTTCCCTCCATTGCATCGCTGGGGAAAGCAGGCAGCTTCAGAGCAGCTGTGCACACTGCCAGGAGCGCGCACACTCTGGACCCGTGCCCTTTTATCCCCGATCCTGCTCCCAAGCCTGGGAAGTGGGCGATGCTGTTCTCACATCTGCAGCTGAGGACAGGGGATTCAGAGAGGCTGAGACACTAGCCAGGACACAGGCAGCCCATGTGGTTGGCACATTGGCACCAGGGCAGGGTCGGAGAGCAGAGGTACCCTCAGTGAGGGCACCAGCGCAATCGTCGTTTTCTTCTTTGCTGGGCTTTTCTATTTGCAGACTTTCTATTCTACGAGGTGTGATGTTCATCAGCCCACACAAACGGTCTTGACAAAGGTTAAAATACAACAACCCCAAAGTGCCACTCAGCTTCCTCCAATTTGCGGTTCTGCAGGTAGCTACAAGAGGGCACTACGGAATGTCACTTGTTTTATTTATTTATTTGTCTTTTTGTCACAGGGTCTTGCCATGTACTTCAGGCTGCCTTGAACTCACTTTGTAGCCCAGGCTGGTCTCAAACTCACAGTGATCCTCCTGCCTCGGCCTCCCAAATGCTGGGGCTATAGACATGCACCACCGCACATACCTGGCTTGATTTATTTTAAAATGTCCCAAATAGGTAAACCAGAGACAGAAAGCAGAGTGGTGCTTTCAGAGGCTAAGGAACAGCTCATCTATGATAGCAGGGTATCCTTGAGGATAACAAAGACATGTCAGAAACCAAACAAAGGTGGGAGGGTCAGGGAGATAGCTCAGGCAAGCGCAGGGTCCTGGGTTCAATCCCCAGTACTGCAAAAGAGAGAGAGAGAGAGACAGAGACAGAGAAGCAAATAGAGGTGGGGTTGCCCTTGCCCAGTGTTGTAAATATGCTAAGTGTCACAGAGTTGTTCACTGTTTAAATGGTTGATTTTGTTATGTGAATTTAGCTTCAATATACATAGAGAGAAAGGGCTGATAGCCACAGCCATGGCTGACTCCTGGTCCAAGCCTCTTTGGGGTTCTCATCTTTCCTCCCAACCCCCATTCTTTCTCCCGATGTACCTACCCCCACAGCCTCGCAGCCGCTCTGCACTGGCGGCCACAGAGCTCAGAGCCCATGTCTCCAGCGTAGGCGCTGTCTCCTCTGGGCACCAGGACCAGAGCACATGCACAGTGGCCAAGTTCTGAGCCTAATCATTGTTTTGCACCTGTGATGCGACATTAAAGGGACCGATTTTCCTCCTTAATCTCCTGCTCCTTTGAAGCACAACAGGGAAGTCGATCACAGGATTAGAGGTGGAATAGGGAGGAAAAGCTCGGGAGCCCGAGTCTTCCTAGGCAGTGGAGCCTTCTTGGTGCCCCTCCCGCCCCCCGTGGCCTCTGGGGAGCAGTCTGTTCCAAGGCCAGCCTCGGGGCTCTGTGAGTGGCAGGGCTCCTCCAGGCTCTGATTTCAGCGGCTGGTTCAGGGAGTCTTTCCTGAGAGCTCTGTGGAGTGACTCCGCCCCGGAGGACAGGCCATCCTTCATCAAGTTCCTGTCCTCCCCAGTGGTGACTGCAATGTGGAGAGCGGTAGTCCCAGTGGTGCCCCATGGGGAGACACAAAGTGTGTGCCATCCTCTCAGCTCTGCTCTTCGCTGGCCAGCGGTTACCACAAGTGTCCCTGCTGCCCCGAGCCTGGATTTCCTTGGCTGCAAAAGGTAGCACCAAAGTCTGAGCCCTGCCCCCACTGCAGGCCAGCTGGCAGAAGGCACGAATAGCACAGGCCTCCAGGAGGGTGACCAGTTTGGGAAGGGGACAGCAGCGCCGTATTTGTGTGTTGAGAGTCTCCAGGGAGCAGGCTGGTGTTGTTGGGTGCTTTTGGAGGTTCAGCTCTTTGATTTGCAGAGCTGGGGCCTGGCTTGAGACCTGGCTGTGTAAACAAGGAAACAGCTGCCAGGAATCAGGTCCTCGCGCCCCTGTGGGACACAGGTGTCAAGCAGGCGGTGGGCGCGGGCACCAAGGGAGATGCTGGCAGCGGGCGAGCAGTAGCTGCAGAGGCTTCTCGGGTTGCAGCTTGTTCTAGGTGTTGTAGACCTCAGAGTCCCCTGGAGCCCTGCTCCCCGTGCTGTGTGGCCACACACAGGGAGGGCCCTGTGCACTGCTTCCCAGCCTCAGTTCCTCTGCTGTAAAGCTAATAATTTGTTGCTCACTGGTGCAGATTTCTTAGCACTGACGCAGACCTGCCACCACCTGGGTGGCCTTCAAGCTTGCCCCCCAGGGTTCTGGAGGCTGCAAGGCTGGGATGGAGGCATGGGTGGTGGCTCCTCTGCTGGCCGGAAGGGCACCAGGTGACAGGCCTCTATCCCTGGCTCAAGGTTCTCCTCCCGGTCTCCGCCATCGCCTTTGTTTTGGGGTGGCCGGTTATGCCAACTGTGGAAAATCTCTTTCTTTTAGCACGTGGCTGCAGCTCGAAATGGTCACCTTCATCCGAGAGCACCGGTCCACGCGCACAACACACGCCCTCGCACCTCTGTGCGCTCCCTCCGCCCCCTCTCCTTCCCCATCCCTGTGCCTCCTGGCCCCCTTCCTATTTGCAAATGACTGTCTCCCCATCTCCTACTGTTCATCTTCTGTTGTGCTCTATGATTGACTGCTGCTTTGGTTTCTCGTCTACAGTCTGGCTTATTTCACAAAACGCTATGGTCTCAAGGTGCAGCCACTTTCTTACACGCTTACCTTTCTCTATGTATGTGCGGGTCACATTTGCTTTATCCATTGTTGGTGGCATGTGGGCTGCGGCCAAAAGGAGCTATTAAGGACTGCAACGCTATGGACACGAGGGGGCACTTGTATCTTGGTGGCACCATCTTCCGCTCTTTCAGATGGCATTCTCATAAGGACATCGGTCCCATCCCATCAGGGCCCAGTCCCATCACATCTTTGGACCTAAATAACTGCACTGTCAAGGCCTTGACTCAAAAGGTCCCACTGGCGGTCAGGACTTCAACCTAGAGCTGGGGGGAGGGGTCCCAATACAGCCCCTGGCAGTGTGGTTGAGAAGGTGAGAGGAAGCTGGAGTAGAGCCTATGGCCACAGGGGAGCCTCCCTTCTGGGGACATCTTCATTGTCCTCATCTTGCCTGGGCAGCAGAAGCAGCTCATGCAGGGCCCTTGGGGGGTGGGCACCAGACACCTCGATGGACCCGGGTGACAAGCCCAGCAGAAAGTGTCCCAGTACCCTCGACCCCTTGCTTGCTCGTCCCCAAGCTTTGAGCCGCTTCCCTTTAGCCCTGGGTCTGGCGTGCTTGCCCAGCGGCAGCCCCAGGCCAGCAGTGGTCTGTGTCCCAGTCCTCACACCACTTCTCAGGAAGGCACTTTATCAGGCCTCTTCTGCATGGGAGTCAGAAGGTACTGCAGGCTTGATGCCCGGATGACAGCACAGGGCTGCCCGCCAGGCTCGCGTGCACCGAGCCCGGCCCACTGTCTCCTTGCTTCTCACCTCCTGCCAGTTTATCAGGCTCCACTCCCATGGTGCCCCTCCAAATCTGGACCACAGCTCTGTGTTGCGTGTGTTTATCTCACCAACAAGGGTCCTCAGCCCGAGGCCTGCTGGGTAAACAGCCACACTCCAGGTGGAGGGTGGAGATACCAGGAAACCCTCCATGAGTTCACAGAGCTGCTGGGGCCACACACACTGCAACTTCCTGGGGACAGCTCCACACCCCAGGCAGAGTGAGAAGTCAGCCGTTCTGCACTCGTGAGCAGAGACCATGGGCGTCACTCAGGACCCCCAGCCCCTTGCTGTCTCCAGGCACACGACACCTGGCCACTGCACTCGAGCCTCTGCTGCTCGTCACCTTGGGGAGACATCGCTGACCACCTCATGGGAATGAGCCACACCTGCCCTCCCCTAGACTGTCTTCTCCACGAGAGGAGTGCTCTAGTCATCCCCCAGCGTGTGCCCATGCTGTCCTCTGACTACCGCCATCGGTCCCACAGCGTAAGAGCCCAACCAAGGCAGAAGCTGTTCCCAGCTAGCTGCTGATTCCAAGAGCCTGATGGGGCCTGGCGCATAGTAGGTTCTCAGGAGATGTGTGTTGGGTGAGTGAATGCAAGTGACAGATGCCCACTCAGCTTCTTCTAGAGCTGAGACCTTTGGGAGACTCTGACTGGCTTCCAGGGGCAGGACCATGATCACAGTGACCCTGAGGAACCACTGATATTTTTGCCACTTATTTCTCCCCCGTCTTTCTCTTTCTTCCTCTGTTTCTCTGTGTCTCTCTGCTCTGTCTCTGCATCTATCTCTGTGTCTATGTCTGCGTCTCCCTGTCTCTCTGTGTGTCTCTCTTTCCCCCTCCTGCTGTCACTGCTCTGGAAGGGATCAGCCCCTCCAGAGCACAGCTGTCCCTTGTGTCTTGGCATCCACTGCACCTTGGTTTCAGGGCCCCGCAGACACCCAACCCTGGGGATGCTCAGACCTCTCATAGGGAGTGGCTCAGTGCCTACGTGTACCTGTGCACATTCAGTGACCTCTACATTACTCACCATGCTAGGTACACCGTGTGAGCCAGATAAGTAGCTGCCACACTGCATTGCTGAGGGAAGAACGCTAAGAGTATGAAGTCTGAGCGTTTTGGTACAGATGGATATTTTCTGAATATGTTAAATCCCTATCTGGTTGAATATGAAAATGCTGGATACAGGGGACTGACTCTGTCCCTCATAGTACCACACATTTAGTTTCCTTTTTTTAGACAAGAGTGAGCTGTGTTGTCCCCCCTGGCCGTGAACTCCTTATATGTTCAAAGCTGGCCTCAGACTCATGGAGCTCCTTCTGCCTCAGCCTCCAGGCCTAGGATTTCAGCTGTGTGCCACCATCCCCGGCTCTTGTCTTGGCTCTTACTGTTCGTTCTTGTCATGTTCTTTCCCCATCTTTGATTTCCAAAGAGCTTGCTCCTTGTTAAGGACTGAATTTATCTCTCAAGGGCTAGTTTGAGGCGCTGTAATCTTCCTCTAGAAAACTGCCAAGTGAAATTAGTACTCCTCTTCCTAGGAACTACTTCAGTTAAAGCAGTTCTCACAGTCTGGCTTCATTAGAGCAGAACACAGCTCTGTCCTTTCAGGAAGGCAGGATCATTAAGGCATGGATGGAGTATTGGCGTCTCTATGACTTTGCACATAATAGATGCCCAGGTAATATTTGTTCAACTGAATAAAATTGATGTCATTGGCAGAATTTGGGGGAGAAATTAAGTGTAGGCTGGGTGCCACACACCATTCTAATAATGGCCTGATATGTTTATTTCCAGCAGCACTCATGGCTTACCAGAGGTACATGAGCCCCTGCTCAGAGATGAGGGCCAGAGAAAGGAGCCCTGGCCAGAGCTCACCACTAGCGAGAGGCAGAATTGGAGGCTGCAGTCAGATATATATTTAAAGACAAATGAGTCGCACCCAGTTAAATTATTTTTATCACTACAAATTTAGCGTGAGAACTTAGAAGACAGCCTAGCGAGACAGAAGCAGGCGTGGATTGGTGGCTTGATTTTAACACGTCAGCAGGTAAATAAAGACAGTATGTCTTTCTCCATCTCAATGAGAATAATTCGAACTTCCTGTTCCAGCCCCGAGAACTTCCTCTTCAATGAGAATAATTCTATACAATGTTTTGTGTATGCAGGGAGCCTCTAAGCCACCTAACAATCAGCCTCGGATGAGTCCAAATGGTAGTTGAGGATGAGGTCCTATAAACTAGAGGCAGCTCATTAGCATTTCTTAAGGTCAGAACTAGGGAAGGGCTACCCAGGGCAGGAAGGGCAATGGAGCTAATTCGGGCTACAGTCACACTCACTGCAAGAACTTGTAGGCCAATTCAGTTTATTGCAGGAAAAATATCTCTTCTAAGAAATCATATAAATACTGAGCTTCACAGCTCCCGCACAGCCTCACTGGCTGAAGAAGCAGTTTAAAATTAATACTTTTTAAACCTTTGTTGAAATTAAGAATAGAAAAATGGAAGGTGGTCTTAAGCAGTATCTGTGGGCCAACTTGACTTGTGAATTTAGGTTGGTTCTCAAAGAAGGAAAACTTTATAGTAGCCCAAGTGAACAGAAATGTTCACCACACCATAACTAGTCCTAAGAAAGTACCTTACTGGATTGGGGAAACAGCTTGGTGGGCTAAGCACCTTCCAGTACCACATGCCGCCTGGTCATATCCTCTGGGAATGTACTGCTCATGATCCAGCTCTTCTCAGCTAGGGGTAACCCTGAAAATTTCTGGAATATCTTTGATGGTTAAAACAAGGGTGAGTGGGGCTGGCAAGATAGCTCAGCGGTCTAAAGTACCTGCTTAGGCAAGCTTAGGTAGTCACAGGGATTGTGGTTGGATCCCCAGCACCACATGCTGTGCCAGCCCCATCACCAGGTCAGGCTGAGCCAGCCGTAATATAAATAAATAAAGTTCAAATAAATAAAACAAGGATGAGAAAGCCCAGGGATCTGGAGTTCAGAGGCCAGAGATGTTGCCAAGCATTTAAATGCACAGGCACCAGGGTCCAGCCCCTGGCACCACATGCCAGGTCAGCCCCACCCATAGGTAAGCTGAGCCAGCTACCAAGACCAGGCATGGTGGCACTTGCCTGTAGTCCCAGTCCTGGGGATACTGAAAAGAGGAACACTGCTCCGAGTCCAAGCTGAGAAGCAATACCCTGTACCAAAGAAAGAAAGAAAGAAAGAAAGAAAGAAAGAAAGAAAGAAAGAAAGAAAGAAAGAAAGAAAAAAAGAAAAAAAGAAAGAAAGAAAAGAAAAAACCTTGCCGAAGAGCATGGGCTACCACTTGGAGGACGACAGTTGTCCTTTATAGCATTAACTCCTCCAACTCAATACTTACAGAGTGACAGTGGATGCATTTGTTAAAATCTCACACTTTTCCAAGAACAGTTGGTTGGTTCCCCCCAAAACACACTTCTGTACTTGAAAAATAACAGCACTCCTTTTAAGAACTGAGGAAAATATAAAAAGAAGAGTTGGGTGGAAAAGCTTCATACAATTTCAGGGATTTGTTTTTCTTAAATGAATGAGGTTTTCTTTTTAAAATGAAAATTCAGGGCCGGGGAGATAGCTCAGGGGTACAAGTGCCTGCCTGACAAGTGTAAGGTCCCGAGTTCGATCTTTGATTCCGTAAAAAGTCAAATAAAATGAAAATTCAATGCTCTTCTGTAGTAAACCTGGAAGCAAGAGAGAAGTGAAAAGGAAAAAAAGAAGAGGAATTTGATCCTCTGCTCAGGTTAGGCAGAGCGGACTCATTTCGCCGTCTGGCTTCCCCTCTGAGCCTTGTCTTCCTGCCTCTCTCACATTTGCCGGTATTCATTTGCGCCTCATCTTGTCCCGAGTGACCTTGCAGACGGGGCCGTGTGTCCCAGCAGGGTCTGGAACCAGAGGCTGAGCTGTCCTTGTCCGTCCTGTGCTCCTTGGTGAGTTCTTTGTCACTCTGGGGCCGAGTTTTACAATTGCTTCTAAAAAGCTGAACGGCACGCAAGGTCTTCTTGTCGCAAAAGCGTGCCGTCAAGGGCTGAACAAAAGGTACAGTGGGTGTTTCAATTAAAGGTGATTGCAGTAGAGCACTTGTCGCCGGGGGTCCCTCGGAGGGTCCCCCCTCCTCCCGGCTCGCTTATCCCACCCTGCGGCTTTCCCAGGCAGCTTACAGCGCCCTCTTTTCTGAATGTCTTTACAATGTGTAATAAAAAGTATGGTGAGTGCCCCTGCCAACTCTGCTAAAGAAGAAAACAGTTGCGAAGACCTAACAGTGCGTCCTCACCCATCCGCTCACCAGCCCTGGCACTGGGCAGCTTCTGGCTCCTCAGAATTCAAGGGACCCTAAACGAAGCCCATTTTTCAGGGCATCCAGGAAGCCAAGGAAAGAATCTCACAGCTGTACAAAGGACCCAAGAAGGCGGGCTTCCCGAGCCACTGCAGAAAGTGCCCAGAACGGGCACGGGATGAGAGCGCTCGAAGTGTGTGTGGAGGGCGTAGGGACAGAGGGGTCACAGAGTGTCTTTTACTGTAACAACATATTTAAACTATCAGATTTTTCAGTCGCGCTGCGTGGGGCGCACAATGGTGCATTTAAGCTCAGGGCCTGTGTGCAAACCGCTCCAGCAACCTAGAAGCCTTTGGTTAAGCATGGTTAACTAAATACTTTTAGACTCCTTGACCATTCTTAAAACAACTCTGCCTTTCCAGAGAAATGTGTCACCTCTCCAATTATTGCTGTGGTCGCTGTGTGCCCTGGGGAGAAGGAGATGCCCTCAGAAGGTCGCCTTGGCTCTTGGTGACAGAAAGCACAACTTTCTGTCTCTGGGAATCGCAAGGCCAGACTGTAGGGCGGGAAGGAGGGCAGGCCCTCTTGCCCAGTGCCAAGCCCTTATCACCAGGGATGCTCAGAGCGGTGCCACCTGCTTGTGTCAGGTGAGGATGGCAGGACGCAGCGCGCAAGGCTCAAGGAAGTGTTGGTGCTTTTGCTTTCCCTGGTGCATGCTGGGCACCTGGCACACGGAATCTAGAGCAACCTGGACAATGACCAGCTCCAGAGGTGCCAACTGGCACACCACCTCAGCCACACAATGTGAGGACTGCACCCCAGCCCACCTTGTCCTTGGCAGACACAGCCCAGCTGATACCTGGCAAGGGGCAAGCTTGGCTGGGTACTGGCCAGCAGGGCAGTGGGTGGAGGAGGTCAGCATGGGTTCAGGTTGAAGGAGCCCTGCAGAGAACTTCCCGAGGGTTCAGAGCACGTACGAGGTACAGAGCGAGAAGGAAGCTTCCACCCCTCGAGGGCTCGCTTGCACCTTGTGCTCCAGGCACAACCTCGGCGCTCAGCCTCTCCGTGAACTTGTGAGACAGGCATCGTTCAACCAGTCACTGTCTGCACTCGTGTGATGCCAGCAGACAGGGTCCATGTCCCTGCTGCTGTGGAGCTCACAGGCCCAGCACACACAGGAAGGAGTGGAGTACTGGGTACGTGGGATGGCAGGTACAAGGGACCCAAGGAACAGTGCAGCTACCCAAGGAGCCGGCAGGCACAGTCCTCAGGACAGCTGGGGGTGAGAGAGCTGGGTAGGTGTCTATGCCCAGGAGGGAGCTCAGCCTCTCGGGACAGAAGAAGGCTGGAGTGGCCGATGTCCAGTCAGAAAAGGAATGATGTGGGAGTTGGGTACAGTGCTGGGTGAGGAATGGGCCAGAACCCATCGAGGTTGTGGGGCAAAGAAGTAATGAGCTTTGGCTTGCATTTTACAAGCACTGCTCCAGTTGCTGCATGGAGAATTAGGCCAGAGCTAGGCAAGACAGAAGTTGGGTGTGAGCCAGGAATCCTACTTCCAGGCGAAGACTGTGAGGCTCACGAAAGTTCCTCAGACACCAGGCTGTCCCGACACTTTGGTGAATATCCTTTGCCTTCAGGATAGAGCACCTGGTGTACTGATAGCATCTTACGTGACCTCTGGAGTCGGCCTCCTCATTGCCTGTCCCCTAGTGGCCTACTGCACCTCTTTCTTGGCTCCCCAGCACTTACCTGGTCTTCTTTGCCCACCTTCCCAAGGCCTGTAGTGTCCTCCTGTTTCCCACTAGGGTCCGCCCTTGTATAGCCAGCTTTCCATCCTATGACAAAATACCTGCCCTAAGTCAATCCAAAGGGGCAAAGGCTCATTTGGGCTTGTGATTTCAGAGGATTCAGTCCGTGGTAAGCTGGCTCCACAACCTCTTGGCCTGCAGTGAGGTAGCACCATCACAGCAGTGGGATGGTGGGGAAACACTGCTCAGCCCATGCAGACAGGAAATGGAAAGCCAAAGGGCGGGGCTGGGTCAGACAGAGCTTGCTCCCTTTGCTGAGGCCCTTCCCTCCCTCTTTCCCTCCCTCCCTCCCTCCTTCCTTCCTTCCTTCCTTCCTCTTTCTTTCTCTCTTCCTTTCCTCTCTCTTCTTCCCTCACCCTCTTCCTCCCTTCCTTCTCTCCTTCCTCTCATCCTCTCATCCTCCATCCATACTCCTCCATCCACCCCTTTTCTCTCTGTCCCTCTCTTACTTTCTTGCTGTTGCAATACAAGGGATTGAACTTGAGTCCTTCACACTAAGTTATATCACCAGCTCAATTTTCATCTAATATTTTGAGATCAGTTCCCTCAGCCAGTGAACGGCCTGGGTTAGCTTAGACTTATGATCGTCCTACCTCAGCTCACACAGTGCTTGGATTATGGTCATGCACCTCCATGCCCAGCCTGTATCCACTTTTTTCTTTCAAAGCTCACTAGACCCAGCAAATTATGACCCCACCAATAGATTCCTCCACTGATGACATTTGCATACTCACAGTCTAGTGACCCATGCTCTGCACACCTGCATGGAGGGAGGGGAGCAGCTTAGCCTCAAAGCTGCACAGCCAGCCCTACTCAGCCTCTGCATACAGGGAATCCACCAGGTGCCCTGAAGCCTAGGCTGGGTGAGGGGCTTGCTGACCCTACAGGGCCACCTTTCCAACCATCCTCATACATCATGGGTGGCTATCCCCATTTATGGGCTCCCCTGTCAGGCAGGCATCACTGTGTGAAGTCAGCTATGGCCCCACCCACCCATCGGCACTGCTGTAGGGCACCACAGCTGTCCTCTGCCTGTGGACTCCAGGCCACGACAAACAGAGCTGGTCCAGGATCGCATACCTGGGGAGCAGGTAGCTCAGGGGCCAGGCTCCTAATGCTATGTTCCTCATGACTTCAGGATTTGAACTCACATCTCTGTTTACCACCACCTGGAAAACAGTAGATGTGTGAGAAATTTAATTTGACTCAGACTCAGCTTCTCCAACTATAAAATGAAAGCTGCAGAACCATGCACTCTGCATGGCTCCCTACATGCCTTCATTTGCCCACAGCACCCTCCCTGAGGATAATTATTTCTAAGGCAGGCAAGGTGAACACAGGTCTATAATCCTAGCACTCTAGGAACCTGAGACAAGAGAGTCACAAACTCAAAGCCAGCCTAAGTGATTTAGAGAAAATCTATGTCAAAATTTAAAAATCACTAGGAATGTAGCTCAGAGTAAAAGTCCTGAGTTTGAGCCCCAGAACTAACAGAAAAAGTACAAGGATACTTATTTCTAGTATCACCCCAACCTGTAGGATCCCAGCTCCAGAAAATGGGCTTAGGGCTCTGCTCTGTCTGCTTCACAAGAGCAAGCAGGTGGTTCTTATCCCCGGATGTGACTAGCATCCAATTCTGTGGGCTTCTCTGGGAAGGAGGCTTCTGGGAGGTAGAGATTGGAGAGGAAGTCCAAGCACACTGCACCGACTGGTCAACAGCAACAACAGTTCCCTCTCAACTTCCTTCTCTGTGGCTGAAAGCTGCTATGTAACAGACGAATTATTGGGGGGGGGGTCACATGACAGGGTCCTGCTTGTGCCTGTGAATGCCCTTTACTAGAAAACTGTCACTAGCACTGCCTTGACCAGCTCTGACCAAGTCTGGTGTAAAGACCATGTGCAAGAACAAAAACAAAGACCCAGATACTGTCTATGGCACTGAGAGGACAGGCAGAAGCCAGAGATGCACGGCTGGGAGAGGCACAGCTCCTGGAAATGTGGTACCCATGACGGCTGCCTGTCCCAAGCATTCCCAACAGCAGTTTTCTGACTGGCTGGCTGACTGTCCATAGCGCCCTGCTCTGCAGACAAGAGACTTTGCAGACATCTTTATCATCTGCCTTGTTGGAGACATTTAACAGAATACATGAGGTGATTTTTCTACTCTCAAGTGAGATGTGTTGGATGATTAAAAATATAGCCAATGACTGGCCCAGGGGCATAGGCTGACTCCTGCCCTGCCATCTCCTAGCCTCCCAGAGCTTTGGTTTCCTCACTGAGCAAGTTGAGGTGCTCACTCCATCACAGTGTAGTCAGATGGTCTCGGTCACTCTCTTCCTTGCTGACACACCACACCCAGCACTCATGAGAGAAGAGGTTTGTTATGGCTTGCAGTTGCAGAGGTTTCAATCCCTAGTCACCTGGCTCTGAGATAAGGTCATGTGGTGGGGGGACTAGGGGAGCAAAGCTGCCCACAGCACAGGGGCCAGGCAGCAGAGAGAACTTGAAGGAGGAGCCAGGAAGAAGAGAAATAGACCCTTTTGGCTTTATGCCCAGTGCGCTTCCCCTTCTGACCAGACCCCACTCCTGGTAGAAAATGAACTCCATTGCCCCCATAACCCAATCCCTGCCCCAGAGCTGCAGCAGTGGAGCTCATGTGACTCTCAGAAGGGAGAGAGGGTGAGGTGAGGTCCTGCACCACACCGGACCCAGAGTTGGTCTGTGCTGGTGTGAGAGCATGAGTTTAAATACACTGCACTGACACTGGTGGTCATGAACGTCAAGGAAAGACCCTGCCACAGAGCCCACCATCTTCCCATGGCCCTGACATTTTGGTGGGTTTCTTTTTTGTTTTTTAAAAAATTATTTAGAATGCCTACTTATAGAAGTCAGCATAACTTCACAGGTCACTAGAAAAATTCAATTCCTTTCTCACTGTACACTTTTATAACAGGCTAGGAATACAGATTAGAAACATACCAAATCACAGAAGAGTAGAGTCTGACTATATGTGCATTCGCCATGCACCTTAAGGAAAAGAGTCTGACAGCATGTTGAACTTGTACTACAGATAACACAATCTGAGTCTGTCATTCAAGCACCACTGGCGGTGCTCAAATTTTAAAATGGCCATGAAAATGATGTTTACATTTAACTGTATATTTATCCAGCAAAAAAAAGTGAAAAAATTCAACCGAAGTTCTGTGGCTTGTCAGTTCAAATGTTTCATGGCATTTTTCTATCAAGGAAAATTTTCAATATTGTAACATTAAAATAATTACTACATCAGAAACATAGAGAGAGAGAAAAATTCTGAATGTTTTAGAAGGCATATTCACATTCATTTTTGTCATGATTCTTTGGGGGCTCTTCAAAATATGTTAATCTTATCCATAAGACACTGGTCCTGCACGCTGGTGTTTCATTAGTGATGAGGAAGTTTGACTACAAGTAGAAAATTCCCACAGAACAGTAGGTTTAACCCCAGAGACATTTATTTACCATGCATTTTCCTAGCTATTGGAGGTGGCCAGTGCAGGTCTGGGAGGCGCTGCACTGCGTTGGGGAGCCATGCTCCTTCCTCCTTAGTCTTCAAGTGTGCGAGACTTTTATTTTCTTTGTCAGCTCGTGGCCCTCTAGACGTCAATCCAAATTCTGCTCAGCAAGTAGGAAGAAGAAGTAAAGAATAAGCCATTCCCTCCTTCTAAGGCATGTCACGCTGCTTAGCTATAATTGAGTTCTTTAAGTCACTTAGCCAAAAGGAAGGCTGGGAAATGTCATCGGTACCTGAGAAGGTGTTATACTGATCTCTGTGCGTATAGCGAGATGGAGACCAGGGCTACTAGTTGATAAGAAACAATCTTGGGGGCCCTGCGGGATGGCTCAGTGGTCTAAAGAGCCTGCTTGGGGAAGCTTGGGTGGCTTCAGGGACCACGGTTTGATCCCTGGCACCACATGCTGCGCCAGCTGAGCCGGCCATAAAAATGAGTGAATAAACAAATAAAGGTTCTGAAACAAGAATAAAAATAATAAATAAAATAAAAAATTTTTTTAAAAAAGAAAGAAACAATCTTGGTCACGTTATCCCTGCGCTGCTCCGGTGCTGTTCAAGTCCGGAACTTTCCAACGTCAAGTTGCAGGGAGAGAGCAGGGTGCGTTCTTACTTGAGGGAAAATTGTCCTGAGGAGTTTAGCATCGTCCGACAGATGTAGACTACCCTGCTTTATCCTGGGCTGAGAAGGTGAGAACTCCCTGGTCTGCTGCTTGGGCTCTGTCCTTGGAAGCCCACACTCAGACTGCGAGCCTCTCTCTCTCAGGAGAGGCCTCCTAGTGGACACAGGAAAGCAGACTCAGTTTTTCCTCCCACCCTCGGGGCCAAGTGTTCGGATTTCTCCACATCAGCTAAGAGCACTGCACACCGCCCCACAGACTCTACCGGACTCTGGCCTGACAGAGCGGGCCCAGTCCAGGCGCTTTCCCGGTGCCCCATGAGCCCGGGTCCTCTGCGCTCCTCCAGGGTTTCCGCTTCCTGCTTAGCTTCTCTTAGCACGCAGTTGCCAAGGTGCAGGGAAATGTGCTCCCTGCTTCAGTGGAGAAGCGGCGACACGGCTCAGGGGAGAGGCACCCAGAGCCTGCTGCCCCCACCGCCACGCCAGCCTCGTGGGGTGCTGCGTCCCGCGCAGCTCGGCTCTCCAGACTCCTGCTGAGCCTGCTCTCTGAGGTTTGCTTGGATGCCCAGTTGCACATGCATGCTGGGAGCAAGGACCAGAGTGTACAGATGCGAGTGAATAAACAGGGTAAGACCCGACCTTACACACGGACTGGGAAAGCCACCCCGCGCCCGAAGCCCTCTGGAGCCTGGAGCTACACCCTTCCTTCCTCCCAGAGGGCTGGACCTGCTGCATTGCTGTAAGCTCTCAGCCCAGGCAGCTCCCAGAAGCTGTCCCACCCACTCCAAGACAAGCAGGCAGGCAAGAAAGGCCAGAATTCTGTGGCCTGCATTGGGGAAGAGAAATTCTAGTTTTATCATTCTGCCTCGGGGTAGGAACTGTGAGCCGGAGGCTATAGCGGAAGCGTAACTGTGTGTGGCTCATCGCTCTAAGTCTTACGCTAAAGGGTGAGCGCGCAGGGTTTTCACAGAGAAGCACCGCCCTGCGGTGCTCTGCCCTGAAGAGCAGAAGAGGGGGTCGGAGCTGCTCTGAGGCCGGGCAGCAGCTCGCCTAGACCCTCGCTGATGGGCACCCACCAACCCGTCGGTCCACGGTGACATCTGAGTTTCCCCCAGGGTGGGCTGGAAGTCAAGAGCCCTGAGCTGGGCCATCTGGAACCCACAGCCCTACGTCCCGGCACCCCATGATTACAAAATACAGTGGATACTTAAATGTCGCATAAATTCATCACAGTGAAAGACACATTGCCATCCACCCTGCTCCTTCAGCTTACCCTCCTGCTTGGAGCACGTGCATCCTATCGCTTTCGCCATCTTGGAGGCAACCTGATTGGCTCCCTCTCGGGGAGGGCGGGAGCCAGGGTTGAGGATCTGAAAGTCAGCTTGCAAAGGAGGAGCTGGGGCGAGGGCGCGCCAAGCCTCTTATAACTATCCTCTTCTGGCTCCCTCTCCTTTCCGTTCCTCGTGTGTGCGCGCGTGCATGCATGTGTGTGTGTGTGTGTGTGTGTGTGTGTGTGTGTGTGCGAGTGTGTGTGTGTCTGAGTTACTGGAGACTGAATCCAGAACCTTGCCTAGGAACCACATTACCAGCATTTTATTATTTTATTTTATTTGAGGCAGGACGTCGCAAGGTCACCGGTTGCCCAGGTTGAGCTGGAGCTTGTGGCCCTTCTTCCTCTACCCCCCAGAGAGCACATGCCACAACCCCAGCTGTGACCATCTTCTTGTGGGGACCACCCAGCGGAGCGTGAGGATGACCTTAGGCCTTTCATCCTCACTGACTGGAGGCCCTCTTCCCAGGCCCTGAACGAAGCCTGGGTCTAACCCCTGTGACATAAAATGTTCGGCAGCCACCAAACCCCGCAGGTGCCTGTCTCCAGGTTCCTGGTGTCAGAGGGAGAGCTAGGGTGGAGTCATTTCAGATGCTGAGATTGAGAACAAGGAGTGGGAGATGCTTCAGGTTTCAGAGCACCATAGGGGCCTCAGGCTGGACAATGCAAACCAAGGAGGAGGCAGCTGGCCTTGCAAAGTCATGGAGGGGAGAAGGGAGCAGGTAGCAGGGCTCAGGGCACAGGAAGGCGCTGCTGCTGCTGCTCTCGGAGGCAGTGCAGAGGAAGTCTTTACTGGGCGGTGACTGATGCTCACTTTCAAGAAAACCTCTCCTTATCTGGGAAGCCACGGTGCTACTCCATGGGGTTCTGTGGTGAAACTCAAATCCCGAGCAATTGAAGACCCGGATCCAAGCCCACTCGGCATGTTGCAGCCCCAGGCTGGGGGTCCTGGGTAGTGCGACTCCAAGGCCACATTCTCCAGCCCAGAGCTACTGCATATTTCATGCCTCCAGCTGACTCCCCAGAAACAGATTTTTCACCAGGACTGCCGCTGCAGGGCCGCCCCTGGAGGGCCCTAGGTTACTTGGAGTGTCCCTGCATACACCTCCATCCATGCCATGGCCCACATGGGGCCCCATGAGAAGGAGCTGAGCGCACGCTGCCACAGAAAGCTGAGGAGAGGCTCTGGCAGCCCCATACAGGTGCACAGACATTAACCCAGAGCGGCCCCCAGGGCGCCAGGCTCTAAGACTTGGGATAAATTGATTATCTAAGCTGCTGAACAGTGGAACAGTGATTATTAGCAAGTCATTTCACGGTCATTTCTCAAATGAAAATATTAAGCTCTCCATGAATATCTCCTCCCCTGAAGTACTGACCTTGGGAAAATAATGCACCACAGTCTGGCAGGCAGCGAGGAGACTCTGTGGTCCGGTCTTGGTGTGGGTCCAGAGGGGACTGTCGGACCTGTGCACCTGGCCAGGGCAGAGGGCAGTCTAGAACATCCAGTCTTGAGCCCAGCTAGCCCCTGTCCACCGTGCAGAACAAAAACGATTTCTAGCTTCCTTCTGTTTATCTCGATGGTTCTTGGTGCCATCTGAGAGGATCCAGGCAGCTTACTTGAAGACTTTTCCACACACCTCTAAACAGAAAGCTCTTCCTCTGCCTGGATTCCTCTGTGCTGTCAACATCCACAATAATAACCATGCTATTAACATGAAGAAGATGTTAATTAAAACTTTAAAAGGGAATCTGGGATGGAAGAAGGTTAGAAGTGAAAGAAATTTCTATTACCACCTTCAATATACCAACATACTTGATATGGTCACGTCTCATTTTCTTTGTGTATTAATTTATGCCTTGCTATATTTCTGAAATGCAGCCACATACATGATAAGAAAGACCTATGTCTGGTGAGGAAAATCAGACACAGAGAAGTGATCAGAGAACAGAGACTCAACCAGTGTGCAACAGAGCAGAACTGGAATCTGGTACTGGTCCTTACGCCAACCACGCTCTTTCCTCCAGGTAACCTGCTGGTGGAGAATAAGCGTTCATCCATTCGGCATCTATTTATCAAGCACCAAATGTATGCTGGGCATGGCTTTGGGCTCATGGGATATTTTAGCAAACAGAACAGATCAAAATCTCTGCTCTCATAGAACTTGACATTTCCTGGAGATCTAAAATTTTAGCCATGGAAGCCAGGAGGGGGCAATGGACCCAGAGGTGAATACGAGGCCACAACTTGGAGCTGACTGCTCTCTCTGCTGTGTGGAAGTAGCCCTAGGGGCAGAGGATGCTCTGGTGAGCAAAGTCACTGGAATTTCACGGGAGCTGGACCTTGGCTCATTGCAATCCAATAGGCAGCACCAATCACAGCTGAGCAGAGCTCTGGAGAGCAGGTGACATCGATTATGTCCGGGCTCTGGCTTTTCTCCATTGGAATAGCTATTCCTCTTGGCTGGCCTCTAGCTCCGCAATGAAGGCTAGGCATCTTCAAGGCAGAGTCTGAGAGCTTGAGACCACAGCTCCAAAGAGCAAATGCACTCTGATGCTGACAGAGAAACACTGGCCTGCGGGTTGGGCTTTGTGCACAGGCCAAGGCCTGAACCCCTTCCCTGCCCACACCCACGGGAAATCCAAGCCTGTCTTCGAATCAGAGGGCTCAGATCCAGCATCCAATGGCCAGTCTCCAGGCTGCGATGAATCTCTAGGACCATCACAGCTGCCGTAGCTCCGGACTGTAGTCCGGATCTGGTCAGGAGCACCTCTGCCCAGCTCTGAGCAGCAGCCCCTGCAGCCCCAGGCTGAGAGCGCAGGAAATGTCTGCAGTGGGCAGAGGCCTGCCTGCTGGTGCCCCAGGCTAGGCCTCGGCTCAGGGCAGCAGAAGGCTTCCTTGACTGCTGCGCAGGCCATGATGTCAGAGCTCGAGCCTCAGCACACCTGGGTGGTGGTGATGCAGAGGAGATTGCTGGGGACTCCCAGACCTGCCACACAGACCCTTCCAGAGGGGGCTGATTTCCAGCTGAGGGAGGTGGAGCGAACCAGGACGTTTGCCCTAGGGGGCAAATGACACCTCATCTTGTAGAGCCAAGCAGACACCAGCTTCTTAGAGATGTCAGGTTAGCAGATACCTGCTGCACAATGGAACTGCACTGGCCTTGCACGTCCTGGGAAGAGAGAGGAAACATAGGGAGAAGGTAAATCTAAGGATTACTCCAAACTCAAGGTCCTTTGACCTCCAGGAATAGCATGTTCCTCCACCAGAGGCCAATCGCATGAAATCCTTGGTGCTCGGCTCTGTGACCCGTGATGGCTTTCCTCGTGGCCTGAGATGGTCAGGATCCCCCAGCCTACTGCTGTGGTGTCATGGCATCGTCATTTCACCTGCCATGAGGTTCCAGTGTGTTGCCGTCCACCTCCCCTGTTATAGGCAACACATACTTGTATGTGCTGACTTCCTGCCCAGGACAGCCTTGGCCTCTGTCCAGGAGCACCTCATGATGTGTTAGCTATAGCACTGCAACTCCAGGATGCCCACTTGACCCGCCCAGGGCTGTACTGGGCTCTCCTGAGTCCTGACCAGCTTCCCTTGTGCATTTCCTCAAGGTAAGTTGGTGCAGCTGGGACTCTGGATGACAATGATTTGTTCTGCCCACTAGAGAGTGATGTTCTTTGAGGTTGATCTTAGTGTCAACCTAAAAAGCAAAGAGAGAGAAGCCCTGTGCGTTGATTTGGGCATCTGGGCACCCTGATGAACCACAGGTGCATCCAGAGAGGCAGAGGGAAACCAGGGTGTTTAATATAGGAGCAGAAAGAGGTGCCTAAGTTGTTTTGAAACAACTATGGTTGGCTCTAGGATCAGCGGTGACGGCATCTGCCCAAGGCTGAGCAGGCTGTTGCTAAGTAGACACTCTGTGGACGCATATTTGCACAGCATTGTTGTGGCCTCTGTACAAAGCTGTGGTTTTCAGAGTCTTTTGTGGAAGTTCCTGTTGCCAGGCAGTCTCCTGGAGGGCCTGCCCTTGGGCGTCTTCCCTGAATCCAGGAGTCTTGAGGGTGGCGCAAGTGACTCCGTTCTGCCCATGACAACTTCCTTGCTGAGAATCTCTCTGCATCCTGAGGGCCTGGAAGAGCAGGGGGCAGGACACGGCTCTGAGGAGTTCACACGGCGCGTGCCATGGGGGAGGCCTTCTGGAGGAGTGCTGCTCTCACCTGTGTGAGGCCCTGGGTTTGATCTCTAATAACGCAGCAAATAAGCAAATAAAATGTTTAAAAAGTTTTTAGAAGGGATTTGTTTAGTGAGCAAACACCAGCTTCTGAATCAGCTCAGGGCTGGGCTAGTTCGTAGTCATGCAAGGGTTCACACAAAACTTACTGAGGCACTTCAACAACTCACCCATGAGAGGCAGAAATATTTAAGGCAATATTTAAGAAATCTGTATTTCTGCCCAGAGCTCCATGATAACCCATCTTGAAATGTTGAATCAGCATAGGCTCTGACCTTGCTGAGCCCTCGCGCTGAGCACGAGTACAGCCCATGCTGGGTGGAGCCCCTGCCACCTTGAGACAGGAGGGGTGGAGATAGGGGAGGGCGCTGAAGGTGCTGGACCCCTGGGAACTGGTGTGGTTATCAGTCAGGGGCAACCGAAGCCACTTCTTCCCTGATGTTCCCTAAAAAGCAATATGCTGATGGCTCCGGGCCGGATCTGGGACAATGGGGCCACAGCCTGGGTGGGACCCTGAGGCTGGATCCCAGCACTGCCCATGGTAGTGGACCATAGGCACTACTCCTGATAGCCTCATTGCCTGAGTGTCCCATAGGTGATGTCAGGGTCCTATGCAGGGGTGGCCCCTGTCCTGGCCCCTGCATTGTCACATTTGCTCAGGTGACAAGTGGGGGGACCCTCATTTGGCCTCATGGTGCAGATAGGCCTACAAAATGGACTCTCCAGTGGGAAAAGGGAGCGTGTGGTGACGGTGGGCTACTTAAGAAGTGACAGTAAAGGGCACGCAAATGTTCCTTTGTGCAACTGTTTAAAGTCATTAATTAAAATAGACAACTTTGGAGAAGGAACTTTAGAAGGACTACTTTAGCAAAGGTGGCCCAGAGCCAGTCCCTCCTTCGGCCTTTTCTTTCTTTCTTTCCTTCCTTCTATTTTCTTTCTTTTCTCTTTCTCCTTCCTTCCCTCTCTCTTTCTCCTCCCTTCCTCCCTCTCCCTTTTCTTTCTCTTGTTTCTTTCAGATTGTCCCAGAAGGATTGCTGCCAGGACTCTGTGATCCCAAGTCTTTAGCAGCTCCAGTCCCTGACATGAAAGTGTGTCCAGTTTGCACGTAACATTCGCATCTCCCCTACGTCCTTTGAATCATCCCCCTGCGGTGTCACTGTTGTGTAAATGGTTTTATGTTGCCGTGTTTAGGAGACAAAGGCCAGGAAAAATGGTTGTACATGCGCAGTAGTCTCCTCACCCAATGCCTAGCTGTGTAGTTCCACGGGAACCTTCCTCCTGCAGTTGGTTGGACCCGAGGATGCAGAGCTGTAGGCATGAGCCTGCACTGTGCTGACTCAGCCTCATTTCTTAGAGTGTGTGTGGCCTGGTGTGCATGTGAAGGCCAGGGGACACACGTGGTTTGTCTTCCATGGTGAGGGCAGCCATGCAGGGTAATGCTGCTCAGAGCGCTGTTGCCTGAGGACTACTGCCTGGCCTGGCAGCAGGGTCAGAGCTATGCCGTCACCTGGGGCTCTGGCATAAAGCTGTCACTTGACTCCCCTTGCCTGACCAGCCATAGACCTACAGGGAGGAGGACCTCAAGGATGGAGTCAGAGCAGTGCACCATCCTGCCCTTGATGCCATCAGAGGTGGAGGAGCCAGGAGGAGCCAGCAACTTCCTCCTGTGGACCCCTGTGATGTCCAGGTGCCACCAGTGGGTGAAGGGGACAAGGAAGTTAGGTGCCCGGGAGGTGACTCAAGCCCAGACGGATATTTGTTCACATGTGGCTCTGAGCCGAGAATGAGCTGTCCCTTATCTATAAAGCTCTGGAGACGCCCGATGTTTTCCTTGCAGAAGACACAATGTGATGAACACGACTCCACACAGCCCTAGGACGTGCTCTCTGCTTGCTGTAACCCCTGCTTCTTGCTGCAAACCGCGCTCCCCCGCAACTCACTGAGGGTCCCTGGGTGCCTTCACTTCCCAGCATCCCACCTGCTGGAATTCTTCGCCTTCTGCAATGGAGCATCTGAGCGCTGCGCACAGGGGACCGTGCAGAGCCCATTACCCGGTGCAGAGGTGCTCCTGCCTGGAATCTGGCCTCAGCCTACCTTGCAAAGTCAGCTGGCACCCCTCACACCCCAACATCTCCTTAACGAGGGAGTGGTCTTTAGAATGCAATGTTAATTTCACTTCCTTTCGGGCTTTCTCTCCTCTTCCAATTAGGTTTCTCTACAAGCAATGGGCTCTCTTCAGATCCTTGCATTTTAGTGTTAAATGGTTCTTGAAACGTTATGCAGGACGACATATGTGTAAATGTTCTTCTCTGAAAATTCTTATCTCTGTTCCTTTGCCTCCTTTCATCTTTGCCTCGTTTTCTAAGCCCTCACAGGCCAGTTTTTTGGTCATTGCTTTGCTGAATTCTGACAGAACCGGGGATTTCTTGAAGTCCTTCATCTTGCATTCTCTTTTTAGATTATTGCTTTTAATATCTACCGCCACCATCTGCCATTTAACAGAGTTTAATTGGCTGACTTAATAGTGTTTGAGCAACCGGGTCCAAGCAAAGAGTTTCTTTAGGTGAACAGGTCCCTAAGTGTCAAAGACAGGGCCTGCCCATTACAGACTAAATGTTCCTCAAACCTTACCCCTGGCAGGTGTGATGATGCAGGTCTGTAGCCCCTAGCTGTGCAGGGAGCAGAGGTGGGAGGGTGACAACTTCAAGGCCAACCTAGTTGACCTAGCAAGACCTTGAGTCAAAATCAAAGCTAAAAAAGGGTTGGGGGTGTAGCTCCATGGTGGAGCGTTTACCTAGCATGCACCAGGCCTATTCAGACACTAATATTGCA